>JAJGOT010001019.1:0-72500 GCA_022457155.1 Cladopsammia gracilis
CATTATCTCAAATGATTATAAATACAGTCAAACCTCTCGTTACAGACACCTCCACAACATGGAAATCTCTTTATTACTGACACTTCACTTGGTCCAAAAGAGACCAAAAGTCATATAAACTCTACCTCAGACCGTAATACACACTTAAACTTGTCCCATAACGAGGTTCAACTGTACCTTTTTTGTTTATGGCTTTGCACATCACACTGTAGTAGTAATATTAATATTGAAGGAGTTGATTATGTATCCTCCAGTTCCCCTTCAGGACTTGCTTAGCAGGCACATCACAAACAATATTTCTAACAAAAGACATGCATTTGTCTACCTCGTCCTCTAACTGAACAATTCTAATTAGTAGTCCCTAGCATATATACCGCAGTGCCATTTTCTCGAACTTTTTCAGTAATGGTAATAGGACAGAAGAAAATGTATAGTAACTGTTGTAAATGTAATGTTAAGGTAATCAAATGTGATGTATTAGATGATTTCACCTTGTTCCATTAATTTAAAAAATTTCGAATTGCATTATAATTTAAATTTTAGTTTTCAACTTTTCAAAACGAGAGAACCACGTCAGCCAAAGCTGCGCTGCTGTATTTTTACCAATCATGTATTGTATGGCACAAACTCAAATTACCAAAAAAAAAATAATTGTATCAATAACTAAATTCAAGTTAATAATAATCTTTGCGAACCTTTTTTCATAAAAAAAAACAGTGATATATTCCATCAGCTTTACAAACAAGGGAGAACAACAGCAAAACAAAAAAACATGTCAGTGCATGTACTTGACATGTGCGGATGGTGTTGGTGCCCAAATGATGTCATGCCTTGTTCACTATCATCAGACAATTGGACAATGTTAACTTGGGACCAGTCCAAATTTGAAGTTGCCATGGGCCTGTAGTAAAAGTCATTCACATTAATTGATAGAAGGTAAATAAATGCAAATTGTTCTTTTAACACTTTTCAGATAGAACATCCAACAAATAAGGCCATAATCTGTGACCTGGGAGTGGGTAAGTTAAAAGACGCTACACACAAAACTTGTCTCGCTGGAAATGCAGGTACGCTGGCTTACCAGCATAGAGGTCAGCTCGAAGGAAAAGCCCCAACAACTGCAGCAGATGTATACTCCTTTGGAGTTATTATGGTTGAAGTGTACACACGTGTACCTGTGTGGAAGGGGTTTTCACTGGCACAGCTACAAGAAGCTATCATGATCGACAATATCTATCCAGCATATGATAGCGAGTTAATACCACCTGGAGGCAAAGACATCATTCAGCAATGTTTCCAGGATGCCATTAAAAGGCCAAAGTTTGTCGCACTACTGCCACAAGTGCAAGATCTTGTCGGAGACATTGACATTTGGTAAATTGATAATACGTCATTCTGATGTTCATTAGGAGACTAGGCCTGAGTTTATTATTTTCTACTGAATTATGAAATGAACCTCAAAAGACCACAGTAAAATAAGAAAAAATACCACGTTTGGGGTTATTTTGCTCGATAGTAACCTTATGGCAAGCTTTTACAAATCAGTATGGAATTTGAACGATATTTGAAGGCTCGCAATTTCGAAACCATGTGAATATATACTGTGTTTATTTGAAGCAATTTTGAAAGTTGTTACATTTACTTGTAAACTCGGGACCAGTGGTTACTTGAACTTATGGTAGTAAGAAAAACGTTCTTATGCAGTTTTACACACGCTGTCTTGACATTATGTTCATTTTTTTATACGTTCCAAATTGATGACAAAAAATATGAAGGAGCATTGTTGTTGTTTACCATTAAAGTGTCTATATCGCATACAATTTTTTTTCAATATCTCTGTAATGCATACAATCATGTAGATTAGTGTTCCATATAACATTTTTTGATTCTGACACTTTCTGACCAGTAAACTTGGTTTCAAATGCCCCGCTTTATAAACTATCGCACAACGAACTGTAGGGCTGATCTGACTGTGTAAAAAATTAGACTTTGCGAGACACCATCACGACAGAAACCGATAAAGTAGGATCGCAACCGTGGACAGCTGTATATCCTGTGTATACTGTTAGCAGCATTATCGTTTGCGGTCCTTTGCAGATTTTACTTTTATTTATAAAAAACTATGCCCATCCAAGTTGACCGAATTCTTGTGGATTGGTGCCTGAGAGGTACATGGAAGTCAGAATTTCATCTCATTTTCCTGCTGTTTTGGTGATGAGCTTTCCCTTTATTTTGGGGAATAAAGCCAGGATTGATTGACTAAGGCCTCTCAGGATCCAAAATTTGTCTGCCAAAGTTATTTTTTGATCAAATGTTAGTTTCATCATTTGATGTCATTGGCGTAGGAAGCAGACCTTTCATGTGTTTGGTCACCTCTGATGGGCATGGTCAAAGCAGGGAATTTGCAACCAAATTTATTGTAAAAAATGTCAAAATGCATATGCACAGATAACTGATAAAAAGTCAATTTGTTTTGATTTTGTGCAGCTAAGTTTTGTTTTACATTCTCTCTGAGAAAGTGCTGGAATGTGTGCAAGTGTAGAACAAAAGGCTAGTGAATTGCAAGTGCAAGTTGAGAGATTTGGCCAAGAGAATTAAACTCGTCTGATAGTCTCTTAGCAAGTCTACTGATACGGATACTGTTCATGTTTCTGTCAACATTCACAGGAACGTGAATATGGGCAGTACATGCCATTGTATGTAAAGAATGAGATGTTTGAAAACAATTCAATGGATTGTAACATCAAGAAAAGATAATTTATTGTTTATTGTCATTCATGTACAGGGGGCTACTGCAATGATTGCACAAAATAACCGGAGGCAACAGTCATGTGTCACAGCCTTTAAAAATATGATTTGAAAACTGAATAACCTGAGTGTACAAAGCCGGATAATGCCATTAGAAACAAACATCTATCAAGTATCAAAATAATTCACCAAAGCAATGTAAGTTTGACGAGCTGATTCAACGTCTAGTGTAATTCCATTTCTTTGTAAGAAACTCTCAGCTTCCTGCCTAAATGTTAACTTGGTCCCTTTAAAATAAAATACAATGAATAAATTATTTATTCATTTATAATTATTTATGAAATGCATAAATATGTCCATTATTAAACCCTTTACCCTTGGCAAGTGGTTATAGCACAAAATGCTAGTGGGTTAAACATTCAAACATATTTAAACATATTTCAAACTGAACATAAAAAAAACTCTGCCATGCAATAACCCTAGTCAACAGTCAGAGCTAGATTTCATACCTGGTCTGGCATACAAACAACTCAGCCACACTGCCTCCACTGTAAGTGTACAATTATCCTGACCTCAGATCCACCCCACCCCCCACCCGTCCTTGATAATTCTACTGCGGGATATCACATGTAGATACATGTACTCATGGATGAATGCAACAACATTAGACCACTTAAATCCAGAATGTTAACTAATTAATGAGTTGGACATTTTTAACTAGAGACCTTTTCACTAGAAGACCTTTCCTACGCAGTCTCTGCCACATCATCCTGTAGCCAAGTTTGACAGCACACCCTTTTGCTTCTTCCTCTTCGTCTACTCAAAGAACGGGACAGAGTAGTGACTACAATAATTAAAACACAGTAAAATGGGATAGAAAGTCTTAGTTACAAGTGTTTCGTATCTTAAAAAGTTCAATTCAGAATCAAAACAAATTGAACAAACACACGGCTACGTACCTAAACATAGCGGCGAAAAGTCGGAAAGAACTGCAGCGTTGACAGTATGTCTTACAAAATTTCACAGCTAAAGGATACAAGAAACGGTTAAAATATCGTACCTGTAGGTGTTTACAAACTTGCTCTTTTTTCGTTATAATATGCGTTTTTGAGTGCCGAAAGCCGTCTTAAATCCATTTTTCAAACTTTCTTAAAATTTCACCTTTTTAATAAATTGGTAGAACTTAAAACTATTTTTCCTTAAACTAGTTCACCAAAAGGGATGTTTTGGCCAAATAAGAGAAAAATCGATTTTTCGTGAGTGTCTTATTATATGGAAACTTTTATAGTTAGGGTAATTTCGCCAAAAGCATAGTGCACTGAAAAAATGGCAAAATGACGGGATTTTTTTCGCTCCAACTAAATCATATTTCCCACCAAAATGTTCACAAGATCCCAGTCTCTTCAAAACCGAGTGTGGATGTTGCCAATGTGTTCAAGGCCACACCTCTCGTTGCATCCCAACGTACTAAAAATCTCAACGACTTACTTGTCAGATCTAAACTACCCACCACTGCGCCCTCTAACCCACATCCTGGCTCCTTTCGTTGTGGCAACAACCGCTGCCGTACATGCAAATACATCAATGACGGACAAACAGATTACACATGTCACTCCACAGGAGACACTAGGACCATTAACCACCGCATTGACTGCAATTCTAGAAACGTTGTATACATGGTAAAATGCAGACGATGCAACAAACAGTACATTGGAGAGACTGAACGACAACTGAAAGAACGCTTCAACGAACGCCGCAGACCAGTCGACAAACAAGTACACCCCGACAACTCTAAACTTACGGCAGTATCAGAACATTTTCTTTCACCTAATCATTCTGCCTCTGACATGCAACTGATCCCGCTTGAGCTTATAAAATCTAACCGTGACGACGTGCGTAAGGCTCGAGAGGCTCATCTTATTGATAAAGGCCAAACGCTCGAACCCAAAGGGTTTAACAGACGCGATGAAACTTAATATATACTTATGTAAATTTCAGCGTCCTATTTTTATCCATTAAGTTTATACCATTAACAAAGTATGTATTTTCATATCTTTCACTTGTTATATATTCAAATCTGTAACGTTTTTCAGCGTCCTATTTTCAAAAAATCCATTCAGCTTATACTATAAACAAAGTATGTAGTTTCATATATTTCGCTTGTTATATATTCAAATCTGTAGCGTTTTTTCTTTTAGTACGGTTATACCCTGAAGAAGAACGGCTGTGCCGTTCGAAATTAATCGGTTTAAAAATATATTCCTTACTGTATGATCAGCCTTTCATTTCATTTGTTTATCGTTGTCAAGGTTTTTTTCTTTTCGAGGGAAGAATTAAGACAGGTCCCTGAAGGTGCAGGAAATCTTAACGCGTCAATTTGAGCCCGATATACTAGATACATGGCCCTATTCCCCATCAAGGAGAAAGGAACTAAGCAAGAAAGCAAATCTAGATACAAAAGCTCAAAATTTTACAAAGAATA
The DNA here is from genome assembly GCA_022457155.1 of Cladopsammia gracilis. Taxonomy (NCBI): domain Eukaryota; kingdom Metazoa; phylum Cnidaria; class Anthozoa; order Scleractinia; family Dendrophylliidae; genus Cladopsammia; species Cladopsammia gracilis. The sequence goes on from JAJGOT010001019.1 coordinate 5,231, forward strand.
TATGGCTCGTCAGCGCTTTTTGCCACCTAACAACTTTGCAGTTCTTGACAGCAGATATTTCCTTAAACATTGCACGAAAAAGCTATTGATTTCACAAATTACTAAGTTTTAACAAGCTCTTTCTACTTTTGAAGTCACTTCGTATTGAGCACGGTTTCTTCTCTACCTACTTGTGTATGCTAATGAAACAAAATGTGAACAATGACGCCAGCAAATATTCATCTATAACGCATTGATATGTTGACGTTGAATTGTTGTGTCGGAGGTTCAGCTGGGTGCTGGGCGCCATCTCGATGTTCTGTGCTCTCCTCGCTGGTATAATGTAACCCATGTTGTAAAGGAACTTGGACTGCAGCATACCATTTCATTCATCTTCTCTCTGAATCGTTGGCTTGTCAGGGCGTATGCAAATGGATTGACAGCGGAGTTGAACATGATCACTGTATGGGCAATGGGAATAGCAAAAGGACTGAGCGCGATGGGCCCAACGCGTTGTTCAAAGAGGTGGAGTATTGCGTCTGCCCCCCAAGAAATTACAGTAATGGCACTGACGGTCACTACCATTAAAGTGACCCAAAATGCCCTGTGAATGAATGAATGAATGAATTAATTAATGAATGAATGAACGATTGGTCGTTGTCTATGATCTATCAGAGTACAGACGCACGGCTGACGTCATGGAAAAATTGTTTGCTTTGTTTTGTCCAACATGTAGCACAGTTTTAAAAATGTTTGCGAGATTATTCTGGATTGAGCAAGTAAAAGCCTCGAAAAATGTTTAGCAGGAGCTGTTTACAAGCAAGAAAAAGAAGAAAGCAAGACGAAAAGTGTTCTTGTCGACTTGAAAAATACCTAAACTGAAACAAATCTTCGAACAGTCGAGCGCTGCGAGGCAAGTTCGTAAATTGTACTCTTTTTACTTTTCTGATCTTGATTAAAACAAATAGATTCCATATGACCGTGTGTCTGTTCAGTTATAGATCACAGAAGACGTCAAAATGTGGTATGGTCATCAGTGACACACTCGCCTGTGGCTCGTGTGCCACTTGTTTGTTCTTACCACATTTTGACGTCATCTGTGATCTATAACTGAACAGACACACGGCCAAATGGAATCTATTTGTTAAGTAGATTACTGTGCCAGGTATAAAGGTTCTTGGAGACCACTGAATGGCAGTGACCAAGAGGAGAGGAAGGAGAAACCAGGGCTGGAAACACCGAGTCTGAAGCGCTGGCCTCTAGAAAAGTGAGCCTCGACAGCAACAAATCGGTACGTACTTAATGAGCTATGTCTGGGGATTAAAAACGAAGTATTTTTGTCGTCCACGAAATGCTAATAGAACACTAAGAAAAATACATCAGGTGAACTTTCTAAGAGAAAATAAACCATAAACAGAGTTTTAGCAAGTTTTCCAAAACAGAAGCGATGAACTTGAAAAGATAGCCTAATTAAGCAGACGCGACGAAATTTAATCTTGCCCATATTTATTGTTATTTTCATTACTAGCCGTTTCTAGTTTTCAACCGTTACTTGTTTATTAGCCTATCGTGTGTCAGCATTTTATCTTAGCCCTTTTTAAATATTGTAACCGTTTTTGTTTCCATCTTCACTTAGCTTTCCTAGCCTCTGATGAAAGTTAGTTTTGTCTAACCGAAATATCGGGCAGATATTCTCAAGCAGTTTAAGGCCTGGGTTTAAAGTGTGTTCGGAAAATATGGTTGACACTTAATATCTTCACCGAGAAAACCTAGATCAAAATGAAACTTTCCCTGAATGTTAATCTTAATGTTTTCTTTTGCCTTAACGCAAAAGTTTGGTCACGTGACATGTCACGTGAACAAAATTTTAAAATTACGTAAATCGGCGATTTGGTGGCGAATTTTCTTTGTATAGTTAAATAAATTAGCTTTTCCGATGGAGGTCTAACATATTTAACCTTCTACGTTTGGAATGATTGTCCTCAAGTCTTTAAATTACAGTTATAAATAATTATAGCTTGAATTTTGGACTGAAAAATGGCCTTTGTCCTCATAATTTTTTTTTAAAGATTAATGGACACTCATTCCAAACGTGAAGGGCTGGAGATATTTAATCTGCATCAGAAAAGCATTTTTATTTGATTTTTTCTCTTAAACCCGTCACTAATTCGTCAAATATTTGCTTTTTTAAGAAAAATGGCCACGTGACATGTCACGTGACTTATGCCAAAGCTTATTATACTTAAAAATGTTAAGGACGATAATATCTTTCCATGTGCCAAATTTCGATTCAGTTCCATTCCGTTTGTAAAAGTTATCACGAATAAACCGTTTTTTCCTGGTCAAAGCCCTTGACCCAGGCCTTAAACTACTTGAGATTATTAAAAGAAATCGAACGAATTTGCCGTCTGATCAGCTTTGCGTGTTAAACGTTTTTTATTTAGTTCATTGCTGATCCTGATCTGCTCAAAGATCCAGCTACATTTTGCTATTGTTTGTTCAAGTGGTCCTTGTAGTTTTACAGAAGTTATTAATTTTCATTAAGGGCCGGGCAGTCGGGCACCGGGCAAATTGACCTGGCTGCTTTGGACATCTAAACCTTATTTTTTTCACCAACAAGTTAACTAATTTACAAACTTGGCGTTTTTGATGTGTGTTTTAAAAAATAAATCATATTTCAACTTAAAAAAAACAACGAGGTTATTGCTTAGTTACCTCCCGTTGCTCCTTGTACAGGAGAAACGCGACAAACAACTGAAATCGCCCCACAATGCATTGCCAGGCGCTCTGCATTATGTTCTGCATGATGTCACTGAGTTGCAAACAAGTTCCACATGTGTTATGGCGACCGGGAAAAGGTCAGAACGGTCGATTAAACAATTTTTTTGTACTCAATTTAATAACTTGATGTCCATGACTACAGATATCTGTATTCAGTTGATTGAACAAACAAAATACAATTTTTCAAGCAACAGTAAGATGCTTAAGTTTCCTGCTTCAAAATGCAGGAAAATGCATCTCCGGGAGACTAAAATTTAAAAATTTCTCCAGGGGAGCATGCCCCCGGACCCCCTACAGTGGATGGGCCTTCGGCCCTTCTAATCATGTGCCCACCACCTGCTCAAACTCATTGCCCTCCTGTTCAAAATCTTGACGGACCTTAACGAAATCCCTGCATCCGTTTTAACAGTTTTCTCTTTAATTGCAACAATTAAAAAAAAAAAACAATTATAGACTTAGGCATATACCCGTAGCCACCCCCTATAAAAAAATAATCCTAGATCCGCCCCTGAATAGGTACAGGTAGCTAGAAACACTAACACTACTTTATGTACCTCATATCTCTACAGTCATGAATAGGCACAGGTAGTTAGAAACACTAATACTACTTTATGTACCTCATATCACGATTTCTCATCAGAAAAGCACAAACGAAACAGTTTCCCACAATGCATGTAATGATGAGTATCGAATATATTTACTGTTGTTATGACATCATCAGCTGACTCAGACATGACTGAAGGTCACTATTCGCGTTATCCAGATGGATAGTAAACAATCAACAATTTACAAAATTACCGTATATGATTAAAATTCTGCGAGTTCTAGTTCTTGTACGTGAGTTGTGATTTATTTTCCACAAATGGAATAGCGGATTTCGAGGAAGTTTTCGAATTTGTAAATTGAAATTCGAGACCTTAACGAAATTATGAGATATAAAATTTATAATATTCAGATAGATCTAGTTAAAATTATGTCCTCTTCATGGCGCAAACAGAAAGTGATAAAGGGAACTAATAACGGTAGTGTTAGCGATCATAGCTAAACAGCTGTCTAGAAAGTTTCTGGTAGTCAATATATATGATAACATATTTCAAATGGTAGTATATATGAAGCATTTATTTCTTTAAAATATATTTTTGGAAACTTTGATGTCAGCACATATGGAAAAACCATCGATAATGGAAAGAAATTTCAATGTTTTATGAAAGTTGCCACATCATGTGAGAACATGATATATATACCCCCACCGTGGTACAAGGGGGTGTTGCAACCCCGCCCCCCTTTGGTTTTTGCGATGTTGCAATATTTCGGAAATATTTTACATCTGAGATAGCCTGCGATGTGCTCTATAAGATAAGGTAAATATTATGGGTTGCAACGTTGCTGGGGGTCCGTGACGTCATCCAAAATGGCCGCCAAGACGGCCGCCATCTTGGATTTTACTAAAAATTTAAATTTATCGGGAAAACGTGGAAATTGCAAATATTGTTTGCTAGAGATGTAAAATAACATACAATTAAACATTTTAATGCGTTTGGTAGCGTTTTATATGTTTTTTCACTGAAAAAAGGTGAAAAATACGCATTTTTATTCAAAAATGGCTTGACCACATGTTACTTATGACGTCATATCTCGTTACCATAGCAGCCGATTGTCGCCAAACTTTACCAAAATGTGTCTTAAGGTTAAATGAACAGTTACTGAAAACAGCATGTGCTAATCATAAATGGTCTTGAAAATATCGGAGATAAACCTTATGGGGGGTAGCAACCACCCCCACCCCCTTGTATGTCCGAGGGTTAACTTATCATCGGATCAACTTCAATGCTCTGTTTTTCTGTTTTTTTTTCTGCTTTTTGACAACAGACGCCGTGCCCCATGATAATTATTTTCAATCTGATATTAGCTTGCGGCTATTACCGCACGGTCTCTATTCCAGAGATCAGATATCTAGTTAATATAGCTCTCACCAGTGTTGGAGGTATTTTTCTTGCACAGCGAAGGGAAGTCAAGTCTTAAAATCAACAGACCCGCCAACTCTAAAATAACATGACGTCATTCAAACTGACCAATCAGGTGTCGGCCTTAAAATAACCACGCTATATTATTAGTTCGGTGCCACACGGCGTGGGGTACTAAAAAGATATATATTTTTTGTTATTAAAAGAGGACCATGTGTATGTGGGATCTGTTCTCTTAGATTATTTTCTCTTGGTGAAATACCCAAATTAGTAGAAGGTTTAATTGTCTCTCCTTTTTGCCACGTCAGCTCTATTTAGCCAATTAGACCACATATCATGCAAACTGCACTGGTTTGAACATCATTCTCATCGTTCTATATATGATATTGTACATGTAGCATGATCAATAAGAGCGAGTATATTGGTCCATTTTGGTTGGCTGTATCTGGACCAGCTATTTTTATGTCTTAAGGTGGCTCGCAATAGCTCCCAGCATTTTCCACAATTTCCACTTTTCATAGATCAATACTACAATTCATTATCAGTTGATGCTGCGAGAGTCATTGTCAAACAATCTATGGTCATCGTCATGACATAACAGGTTACCATAGTCATATTATATCACCTGTTTGTTTGATACAAATTAAACAAACCGTATAACCTGCTTGTTTGATATCATTATTATAGCACTAGCTGATAAAGAGTGTAAGCACTGGAAATTACTGGAATCTGCCGTGAGCCACCTTAACATTGTTTGTGTCAGCCATATTTTTAGTAATGTGTAACACTTGAAACACTTCACGAAAAGTCCAGATTTGTCAGTTCAGAAATGTAGAGGACGTGCGGGCCATCTCCTCTCTCTCTCCACCCCCCAATGTTGCTGCTCTCTCCCCAATGTTGCGTTCGCATTACTGCTTTTTACTCTAGCATCTTGAACATCAACATTGCAGGGGAAATAAGGGAAGAAAGCGTTCACTGTTCCAACAAATGTGACCGATATATAATAATTGTACATACCTGTACACCTGCGATGTTTACGTAAAATGCATGAAAAAAAATGATCTAAACGTGATCTTGTGGACTCGTCCGCGTTCAAATATACAGTTTACGTATAGACTTTGCTAAGCTTCCAATCGGTCTCGTCTAAACCTCGATTTAGCCCCTAACCAGGTCCCTTAGTTACATTACTGTTAGATATTGCGACAACGCAAACTTGCTGACAAAAAGATTGACACTCATTTCAGATATAACGATACACATTTAATGAGATCTAGATCTTTCCACACATACACTTTGTGTTATACAACTATATCGCTACCACTAAAGCAAAACGAAACCAAACGCAAAAGAGATTTTGTCGTTAGACAACCATTAAAATGCACACAAGTCAAGAGAGTAAAGACCACGTACAGCTGTTTCAAGAAAAATTGTCATAACTGAGTAGAATAGCGTATGCAAAGATACCGCGAGGAAAAGGAACGGAAAATATCAAGTGATTCTGTGAAGAGAGAACCGAAACCATAATGAGATTTAAGCAGGTTCGACTAGTTTTGTTTGCCATGGGGTGTATGTTGTGAAATCAAAATTTCGCAGGGAAGACATGCTTTGATTCTCTTGATACACTACTCACGTCTGTGCTGACCTGGATGCGAAACACGGCTTGAAGGGCTCTTCCAGTGAATGGCTCTATATGAAAATGATATGATGAAAAATGAAATGAAATGATGGCAAATGAGGAGGAGGAAGAGGAGGAGGAGGAAAAAAAGAAGAAGAACAAGATGATGATGATGATAATGATGGTGATTATGATGATGATGATTCTTAGGCCCAGTTCAAACGTCGAATCTTTCATGCGTCGAATCAAATCGTTCAATTCGACGCATGGAAGTTTCGACGTTTGAATCAGTTGAATTCGACGAATTTCATTTGGGTCGACCCAAGTATTAAATTCGACCGGTCCGGTCGCATAAAACGACTGAAGTGCGACTCCGATTCAAACGTCGAACTTCACATGTGTCGAATCAAGTGCATAAATTATTTAAAATTATTTAAAATTATTTCATACCCACAATCCCACACTTTCAAGCTATTTATCATGCGCATTTTTACGCGCGCTGAGTTCAAAATGGCGGCAACGAAGCAAAAGGAAATGTGTTCTTCATGTTTCCGTGACACAGGATACCGTTGTCTTTTATGTTCAAATCCTTTTTGTAACCAGTGTTCGACATTTGAAAGCGATGAAGATTCTCCAGGTTGGATAATGGGAAAATCAGTAGCGTACTGTCAACAGTGCTACAAAGAGAAACAGACAGCAACAAACCGAAGTGCAGCTGATGACGACATCTCTGATGTTTCTCGACCATACCAGAATACAAGAGATGAAAGTTCTACTTCTAAATCTTCTTTAAAAAGGTATGTAAACGAAGGTACGATTGATAGACTCGAAGAGTTGCTATATTTGTAAGTACTTTTTAACACAAATTGAAGACGTTTGAAGCATGCACAGAAATTACTTTCATTCGGACATTGTGCTGGCTGTAAAAATGCATGTATAAACTAGGATATCCGACGTAAGTGATATGTCAGACGTTTAATATAGTAAGTACATGGTACGGTTTGTAATCTCAGGTTAATTACAATATAATCTGCATAATTAGGTTATGCATCAGTCAAATATTCCAGCAGTGCCCATCCACCCCATCCCCCCTCCCTCCTCTCCCCTCCACCCCCCCACCTTGGCATACCCGGGGCATTCTCTCACGTTACAAATTTAATCGCAACCGGAGGTCGGGCATCTGCCTACCCCGGAGTGACCCGTGGGCATTTGACACCCACGTGGTTTCGTACCCTCAATTTTCAAACACGAAAGACTGGAAAAGACAAAGATTTTGTAGAGGATTGCTTTGTCCAGGACTTGAGAAACTTGTTGATGTTTTTGAAAGTATGTTTTCTTTAACTAAAAGCGACAACTTGGGTCTTTATCACTATATCCTGATCGGCAACGATCATCGTGAATGCTTATTATTTTGCATTCAAAACTGCAGACCGAAATAAAAACTTATTACATGTACCTAGTCAAAGTATATTGTTCAGTTTGCAAATGTCAGTGAAGTGATCTTCTTATTGGAACTATGAATGAATGGGCCTGAAAGCAAAATTAATAGAAATCAAAACGGTAGACCTTCACTGTCGAACACTTAAAAATACTGGAAAGTGGAACTTTTTTGTGTGCAGTAAATCAAAAAAAAGATACAGCGGTCTCGATAGATGTCATTTGCCTGCTTCCTTTGTCTCAACCTCAGGGCATGTGCACAGCTTAAGTGTCCCCACCCTGGGTAATTTATCATGAAAAAAATAAAAATGCTAATTCGCCACTTTAGAAACGAGAAGGAAACTGGGTCGAGTGCCCTTTCGCAATGACTTCTGGGATCATTACAGGGACGCGTCTTTTGTTTCTGTCCCCAGTAACAGTCCCAGAAGTCGTTGCGAAAGTTCACTCGGCCCAGTTCCTTCTCGTTTCTTAAGTGCCGAATGCCCGGGGGGGAGGGGCTGAAATTGCTGCTGGAATTGACTGATGCATTATAATCTTGGTACTTTTGCATTTGTTTAGAACTTGGAGTATATCAGATGTACAATTTACGAATGATGAGGCTGATGACAGGGAAGAAGATTGAGATTATGAACAATCACTAGCTCTGTTTTGTAAAAAGGGCAAGTGCAAGAAAATTAAAGGCGGGAAGAAAAAGTAACTGGGGCAAGGCAGCTGTCAATGACCTAATTGATATTGTTGTTAACAACAGTCCTTACAAACAAAAATTAATTTTTGTTAACACAAAGCACCAGACAAATGGAGAAATTTATAAGGCCATTTTACCAGAGCTTAAAAAGGGCATATCCTAGGGGTGAGAATCTCACATTTTCAGTCACTCAACTCAGAACCAAATTCAAAAAATGCGTGAGCATATGTAAGCAGGCAGCCATGGCAATTAAAACAGCCACTGGCATTGAACGTTTTTAGGAGGAGCGAGAATTAGGGGAATGGTTTAACCAGCTTTTTCCTGTTGTCAGGACGAGGGATTCTTGTCAACCTGAGCATGCAATGGATCCCTTATCTTTAGAGGGGGTAGAAAGGAGTACCAATGATAATATATAGATAGCCCAAGCCTAACAGCGTCGCACTTTGAACAAGATTAACTAAGGTGAAAGGTTGGAAGCAGAAGAATTAAGATTGACGAACGGACTATTTTCAATTTTAGCAATTCTCAAAAACAGTATTACGCGACCGACGTCTGCACAGTACATTTTTATAGACCGTACAAAAGTTCACAAAAACAACTATTCTCTATCTAGAATAACTAGTACCACTACCTTCCGAATAAAATGCAGTTTTTGTTTGTCAAAAATTGCTTGAGAAACTTGCAAAAATACACAAACATATTTGCATAAGGCGATGCGGATGAAGATAGAACTGTACTATAAAATTAGTCTTGTTTTGTTTATATAAAATCGCTTTCAAATCTATTTAATGAATGAACAAACACATAAAAATGGACAACAATCTTCTTTCGAAAAAAATTATTGAAATCTCCATTAGTTTACGTTTAAAAGCAAAACGCGTACCATTTAATTATAGCTCATCGAGTTCAAGCTTTCTTCGATGAAATTCAAGAGATCGATACAACTGAATTCAAGCACGTTTTAAAATCAATTCTCCAAAACTAAAAATAACAGCAATAAAAAGTCACTTACAGATTGATATCAACATAAATTCTCATCGAAAACTGTAATCTGTTTTACCTTTAGTACCTCGCTTGCTTGGAAATTCAAATCTCCGCTTCTGGTTCTGAAATCCGAAGAAAACAAACATCTCCCGCATTGATAAAAACGTAATACATGAAGTTCCTCGAAACAAGATTTTATCCCTGAAAGCTCGTCTTTTTCCACTAAAGCGGCTTCTGAGTATCCCTTAGTTAGTATCCTTGTCTTGAGTAGCGAAACATTCCGCTAGCCATGACCATGAAAAATGAAGGGCATAGGTTCTATGAGTATGGAGCTGCGCAGCCAGGCCTTCCGCCTGGCAAGTGCTCCGCTAATATAAGTTCATCCCCAGAGCCTGACGACGAAACTGATTCCAGCACAAGTACAAAAATGTTTGTTCCCATAAAGTCAGGACAGAAAAAAATTAAGAAGAAAGCGGATGTTAGTAGTACTACATTAGAAGTTCTCAGTCTTATGAAAGATGTTGTAAAGAATGATCCTGCTAAAGACTTAATAGAGGTATTGAGATCAGAAATGGAACAATCCGGGAAGCAAGAAATGTCAATTTTACAGATTTTGCTAAACTCAAATTCCAATGTAGTATGTAGTAGTCAAATGAACCCCCAATCCTCATCTATGTATCGTGGCACCTGGGAAACAGATCCACCATTTGGGGGTGATCCCTCCAGGAATATACAAGGTTTTAGTAACACCTGGCAAGGAGAATTTAATTCAGATATGATGAATCAGTCCACAATGATGGGTGTTTCCTCCAGATCCCCTTCCCCCATGTAACAGTTAGCCAACCGTTCATATTCACCAGGTCCGACCATGCCATTAGTTCGAGGCGAAAGTCCTCCCACTTATCAGCCACTGTAAACCTCTCTGGAAATTCAATTAATTTTCTTTTTAATTTTTTTATGACATTAAAAAACAGTCAGGAGCTGTAAATGCCCTTTCCATGGTTAACTTTACCCCATTTAGAACTGTAACATAATCAACGTCAATGTGATTTATTTTAAAAAGAAAACATTATTGTGATGCAATTTCACGGCAATGTATTGTGTTAGTGTCTGGTCGAAATTGCCTCACATCCAGTTTGACTATATTGTAGTAATGCAGGTGGCAATAAGGTTGTTAGGGCTATTCCTGCAACTTGTTCTTGTTCATTATTTATATTAATGCTTGACCACTTTTTCTTTCCCTTTTGCTGTCCCATTTGGCCTGTATTTTATCCATTAGCACTATAGGTTCTTTGTTATCTCAAGGGCAGACAATCAAATAATTCAATTTTAGGTTTTTTTTTACAGGAAAGAATTAAGTACCATGGCTACACAATTACAAGTGGGGCAGCAATTGGAAGGCTGACTGGATCTGTTAATTTTAATGTGTATTTATCTTGATTTTTTAAACTCTGATGGGAATTTTTGCATAAAGCAACTTTGATGAGCAGCAATGGCTATACAGTCACCTCTCTCAACTTACACCTCTACAAGACAGACACTTATGTGAGATGGACACTACAGTTGTAGGTGGTGGCCCCTGAGAACGTTTTTAGTCATTTTACTGTATCTAAACTCTGTTTAGGCAGACACCTCTGTAACACAGACAGTTGGTGTTGGTCCCAATGGTGTCAGTCTTAGAGAGAGCTGACTGTAACAGCAATATCTGCCGTTGTTTGTTCAGGTTTGAAACATAACTCTAACGCAACTTAATGTAATTAAAGAGCTTCACCAAAGATGTTCATTGTAGCTGTCCTTTATGCAGCTAACAAGTAAAGTGTTAATTTTTGATGTTAGTCAGTTGCCACTTATTACTTGCAGCAATAACGCTTGTATAAAAGTGCACAAGCATACATGTAAATTTTCCACAGTAGGAGCATCTGGAAAAAGTGGATGCTGTTTTTTCTCTGTCATTGTGCCAGTTGATAGGGAGGCCTGATATTTTTGGAATGGGGGGGGGGATAGTTGGATATGGTTAATGAGATCTGTAGCATAATTGTCAAATTAAGAGACTTCTCCAGTGCTCTTCTCGGACCAACGTTTTTTGCATAAGGCTTCCCTCACTTTTTGTGCTTCACTGGAAGTGTCTTTCACAGTTTAACAGTTCGTCATATGGAGCAGCTACCTTATTTCCTCACGAGGTCTTCTTTCTTGAGTGTTTGAGTCAATTGTTAAATCAAGCTTTTTCGAGATAGTCCCCTTGGTCAATGCACACGTTATGTAGAACTAAACATGCAAGCGTTGTTGTGCGCACCTGATCTCTTGCACTTTCACATTTTCTCAACAACACTCGCCACCTCCCCTTTAACTGGCCGTAAGCTCCTTCAGTCACCATCCGTGCTCGGCTTAGCCTGTAATTAAAGTTCCTTTGCTGTGGAGTCAGGACAGCATTCGTAAATGGCTTCATGAGCCACGTACACAAAGGAAACGCAGAGTCCCCAACAATCAGTGGTAGTACTATCACTTCATTTATGGATTTTGCCACCTTTGGTAAGTAGCCATCATGAATTCTTGTCCATAAGTCGGTGGATCTAAATATGATAGCATCATGTGAATTTCCAGGATAGCCAAAACTGACCCACAAAAATCTATAATGAGAGTCGACCATGCCCATTATAGCGTTGAGTAAAAGTTCTTAAAGTTATGATACTCCTTGCAAGACTGCAGCCCCCGGAGGGGCACTTGATGGGAATGTGACACCCATCAAAGGCTCCCCAACAGCATGGGAACTGCCATAACTCTTCCATATCAATTATTTTGTTCTTAAAATCTGCCTCCGATTTTGGCATGTGCTTTGAAATATTCTCGCTCCACATGCAGTCGACTATAGCTTGTGTAACCTCTTGCACGATGGTAGAGACGGTTGAAACAGCACGTCCTGTCATTTCTGCAATGGTATAATAGCGTGCATGCGTGGAGCATGCGTGGACCCGACGTGATCGGACGTGTTTTTTGAACGGAGCTTTCCTTCCTTTCTTAACGGATGATTCTTTGGCTAATATAGGCCTAAGCCCACTGTAAAGTGATGCAACCAACAGTAACGGCCAATGCCACCGCGTAGTAAAAAGAACAAACGGGGCGAACGAGGTTCTGTGGAAGACGACGAAAGAGCTACGAAGAAATCCAATATGGCGGAAAATGAAGAGCAAGAGGAGAATGAAACGAGCCTAGCAGAGCTCAAAGAATTGCTGGTGGGAATCCAGAGCACCGTCTTGACGCTCCTAACAGAAAACCAATACTTTAAGCAGGAATTATTAGAGCTAAAAACCTCTCTAAAAGTAAATACAATGGTTACAGACGATCACAAGAAGAAGCTAACACAGGCCGAGAAAGCCAACGCTAATTTGACGGAGGAATGAAATGGTACAAAGAAAACGCTCAACGAGCAGGTAGAGGAAACGTATAGATTAGAAGACATTTATGACGAGCTCGAGCAGTATTCAAGGAAAAACTCTCTGGAGATCATTGGTGTACCCGAGGGTGCATACCAAATAACGGAAGAACTTGTGACTCGGGTAGCGGAATCCTTGAATGTTGAAATCAAACCAGACGACATAGAAATTTCTCATAAACTGAAGAGAAAGAACGCTAATACTGTTATTGCTAAATTTGTAAGTCATAAAGTCAAAACGAAACTTTATAAACAAAGAACCAAACTGAAAGGAGTGAAAGTATCTGATTTATTTCCGAGTTTCGCCAACGCCGCACAGGAAAATCAACGAATTTTCATAAATGAGAACCTCACATACTACAGACGAGAGCTATTTGGGAAAGTAAACAACTTGAAGAAGGACAACTTGATTGTTAGTGCTTGGACAATGGACGGTAAGATCTACCTAAAAACATCGCCTGATGGAAAACCGGTAAGGGTTTATTCTGAAAAGGATTTGGAAGAGCTATGAATATGGGACAGTTGTAAGAAAGGAAATAGGCTAAACTTCGATAGGCGAAGGAACTCCTAAAATTGGACTGTTTTTCAGTTTATTGTTGAACGTGTGTTTCTTGGTGTGTGTGTACGGTGTTTTTTTCTTCAAACTTAAGATATAATGCATAATTTTAATCAATTTCGTGTTATTTCTTTGAACGTAAGAGGTCTCAGAGACCCGGTTAAACGGAGGAGTATTTTCTTATATCTAAAGGATCAGGAAGCTAATTTTAATTTTTTGCAAGAAACCTTTTCTAAATCATCCGATGAAATTATTTGGAAACATGAATGGGAGGCGAATTTTTTTTTTTTCTCACGGCACTTGTCACAGTAAAGGTGTTTGCATTTTGGTCAATCGAATAGTTAATGAGAAGGTAACCTTTTCAACGTGTGACACCTCAGGTAGAATAGTTCTAATTAATCTTACATTCAAAGGTTGGAAATTATCACTTTGTAACATATATGCACCGAATTATCTCGCAGAGCAATTAAGTTTCATTCAAGACCTGAATAGTCTCCTAATGGACAAGTCTCCTAATCTCCTAATGGACAAGTAGGAGGTGATTGGAATTGCACGTTGTCGAAAAAAGACAAACAAGGGGGTTTACAATGGAGGCCTACAGCTTATAGGAATTTGGTCCAAGCAACAATGGATACTTTCGATTTGGTGGATATTCAAAGAACCCGCCACCCAAACGTAAACAAATACTCTTACGTGTCTAAGGCGTTGGGTGTAAAATCTAGAATAGATTTCTTCTTAATTTCTAAACAGTTGTCAAAATTGGTAAAAAAGGTTGATATCCAAACTTCGATTGCGCCAGATCACAGTGCCATTGTTTTATTCTTGTTGTGGCCAAATGAAAACCCTCGAGGGCCAGGATTTTGGAAGTTCAATAATACTTTAGTAGACGATGAGGAATACGTATCGAGAATTCGGAAATTATACCCATGTTTCCGCGAAAAGTATGCTTATGTTAATGATCCACAACTGTTCTGGGAATTGATGAAAATGGAACTAAGAAATACGACCATTTCCTTTGCGAAAGGGAAAGCAAAGACTGTTAAAAGACGAGAAGCGGAAATTAAAGAAGAATTGGCAGAGCTAGACAAAATAATCTGTAATAGCCCAACGGCCCAACTCTAGAACAATATGAAAAACTTAAAAAGGAACTCCAGGATCTTTATGAAAAAAAAAGGAAAAGGTGCGATTTTTCGATCCAAGTGCCGTTGGATCGAACAGGGCGAAAGAGCAACTAAATATTTCTTCAACTTGGAGAAAAGAAATTATAGTAGAAAAACTGTAAATGAAATCCAAATGGAGAATGAGGAAATAACTACTGATGGAAGTCAAATTTTGTCCATTATTGAGAAATATTACAGTGATTTATATAGCTCAAACTTAACCGAGCCCCTGGACAGTTTTGAAAGTTTTACTAACCATTTGGATATGCCTGAACTCGATGTTAAGGAAAGCGATGAGTTGGAAGGTCCTTTGACCTATGAGGAATGTAAGAAAACATTAGAAACTTTTGAAAACCAAAAATCACCAGGTGAAGACGGCTTTACTGTTGAATTTTATAAGCATTTTTTTTTTGACCACGTGGGAACTGACCTCCTATCAAGTCTAAATGCAGCCTATGAGCATGGGAGGCTTTCAGTTTCTCAGCGTAGAGGACTAATTACTCTTCTACCCAAAGAAGACTCTGATTTACTACTCTTACAGAATTGGCGTCCTATCACTTTACTGAACGTGGATTATAAGATAGCTGCAAAAGCTATTGCGAAGAGAATTGAGCCAATGTTATCAAAACTTGTACATTCTGATCAAACCGGTTTTATAAAAGGAAGAGATATTGGTGAGAATATAAGGCTATTAAGTGATGTTTTAGAACAAACAAAGAAAAAACAATATTCCTGGAATACTAGTGTCAATTGACTTTAAGAAGGCTTTTGACTCCCTGGAATGGTCGTGTATTTACAGCACTTTACAACTTTTCAATTTTGGTGAGAGTATTAGACAGTGGGTAAAAGTTTTTTACACGGATATTGAAAGTGCTGCTTTAAATAACGGTTTCTCTACGAACTGGTTCAAACCGTCCAGGGGTGTTAGACAAGGGTGTCCATTATCACCCTACCTCTTTATCATGACGGCAGAAATACTGTCAAGTAAAATTAGACAGGACTCATCAATCAATGGAATCCGTTTTTTTGGTTCTGAATTCAAACTAAGTCAATTCGCAGATGACACAAACCTGTTTTGCTCTGATTTAGAAGATGTGGAGAAAGCTTTAGATACGGTGAGAAGTTTCGGAGAGTTTTCCGGATTAGAACTCAATATAAGTAAAACGAAGGCCATGTGGTTAGGGAAATGGGCTAACCGTAGGTCTAAACCGTTACGGATGAAGTGGGTTAACGGTGCAACGAAATTCTTAGGGATTTTTCTCTCTTATGACGTAAAAGGGAATAACCAGTCGAATTTTAATCTGAAAATACAAAAATTACAAACGAAGTTAGATATATGGCGAACGAGAGGGCTAACATTATATGGGAAAGTGTTAATTATTAAATCGCAAGGACTGCCCAACTTAATATATGCGGCTTCCAATTTGACGGTTCCAAGTGAAACACTTGCTTTAGTTAAAGATAAATTGTTTCGTTTCCTCTGGAATAACAAGAGAGACAAAATAATCAAAGGGCTCTTAAAGCCATCTCGTTAATGCGAGAGAATGTAAGGTTAATAAAAAACAACAACAACAACAAGAATTGGAAAAGTTGGGTGCCTTTGATAGGTAAATGTAGTAAAGACGTGATAGGTAATATGTGTAAAGCTGCTAAATGGTTTATTGAAGTTGAAAGATTGAAAATACCTGTAGGTCTAATCGAAGAGTTAGACATTGCAGTCATAGAGGACTTAAGGGCTCTATTTCAATAAAAGTCATGAGCAACAAAATAATCACGAGTATGAATGTAAATAATTTTCATGTTAATTTAGCGTATTTGTTCAAAATAGTCTTCATTTTACAGCTGAGAGGTCTTCAACTTGATTATATTAAGCGAACAAGAAGCTGTACACAGCTTGAACTCGTGGCGCCTTTAACTTATTGCAGCATTGATTCCCAAGTGATTTGAGTGCTTTTTCAGAGAAACATAAGCTTGAAATTATGTCTAATCAAAGGCTCCTAAGAGCCAACCCGAGAAGAAAAAATGCTAACGCGTAACGCGTAACGCAATATTGCCGTACGCTTACGTTTTCACACTGACACAGTTCGATATATATATTTTTTAATAAAACGTAAGGATTTTTGACGAACGAAAAATAAAGTACATCACTTTCATAATGTCCAGTTTGAAAAAAGAAAAAAAAAAAGAAAAAAAAAAAGGACTCTCTGGAGAATCGAACTCGAGCCATCCGGGACTGAGCCACAAACTCAATCACTGCGCTGTCCAAGAGCACATACTGCCTACGGACTAAATTTTATTATTATAATCTAGATACGCATCAGAACGCGTGTTTAGGTTGCAAAATCCTTTTAGATCGATTTTAATGTTGCACTAAAAACTCCAAATGCGAAACATCTGTAACCTTATTGTTGTCTATATTCGTTTACATCAAATTAATTATTGTTATCGTTGGATTCACGTTGAATTCCTGTTACGAAACGTGTTCGTAACAAAGCATTTGCTCACTAAGTTTACAGCTGATGGAAGGAGCGAGTGAGTGAGTGAGAGAGTGAATTTTATTTAAACACCCTTGCCGATAGCCTGTTCATCATGCTTTCACGTATACACGGGTTTAAAAGTAAGACCACACTGCATTCACTAGATTCAGTAGCTGACACTTAAACTCGACCCGGAGCTTGATCGCTAAGCGTCCTAAGCAAATGGCAAGTTTAATATACAAAACACAGAACTTGCCAGAGCAAAAATCCCACAGGAATAAGCAGCGAACACAATATTAAACGGCCTATCCATCCATGAACGCCTTGAATTGTCTTGAAAGTGTGCAGTTGTACGCAGTAGTTCTTTATCTTGCTTCTCGAGTACACACACGGAGAGATTTTACGGTATGTATTTCATGGCCGAAAGCCATATAGTCGTCGATATAGACTTAAATATGCGTGCATAAATTTGCATGCGCTAATGTGACACGAAAAAAAAAACAAGAAAAGTCAACGCCGGATTTACAACTCGTGTGCTTCGCCACGAGTAATGAGCCGAGGCCAATTTGGTTGCTACGGGGGGAAATTATGAGGAGGGATGGGGTGGCAAAACTACTTAGATTCAATCTATCTTTAGAGAGCCCTTTTACATAGTTAATTTTCTATGTTTTGTATCAGTCACAGTATTTTAGTAGCAATGACTTGTATGGCACTACAATGGCGATTTTCCTATCAATCGAAATTTGGGAAAGATGTTCGAAGGTTAAAAAATATTTACTATCTTTATTTATTGATATTTAAACAAAACTAAAACATATTGCAACGATTTTCATTTGGGATTAAAATTGATTTACTAGCAATGTTTTTAAACAGCCAATTAATATGTGCAGTGTATATGTGGATGTATGAGACAAAACAAGAACTTTGTGCATGTGAATAAGTTCAGTAAAAAGACTTCAGTAAAAAAAGAATGTTTTATCTAAATACTTCACTAAGGTAGACTATTGTAAAAAAGGCAAATGAAAATATTTTACTTGTCGCTTTTTCCGTCAACTAAAAAATTGTGTACCTTCGGGCAGAATGGTGTCTCTTGTGGGAATAGAGCTGGTGATTAGATTTCGTTTCCTTTTATAGCCGAAGCTGTTTTCAAAACATCTCGGCTTAAAGAAGCCTTGGTAAAAACGACGAGCGACGTGGCCCCGAAAATTGCCGACATGAGACGTTCTGAACAGCGAGAAGCGGCTCGATTCCGCTTCAAAAATACGACAAATTGCGACAGCGACTTTAGAAGGTTGTGCAATTTACCAATAAAATTAAACATTATTGACCATATCGTTCATATCAACACCCGACGGCCAACGGTCTTTTACATGTAATGATCAATTTGTTATTGAAACGTCTACCAACCTCGTTCCCAAGGCCCCTATCTTCCTCTCTCTTGGATCGGACGTGCAGTTAGAGTACACCCTAGACTCCCGGTATACACATACATATCCGTGACCTTTGATTTTTGATTTTTTTTGGCGCAAATTGGTTTTAACAAGCTTAATAATTTTCCTTCGAGCATTTTTATTTTAAAAAGAGACTTTTCTTTTTATCTTTATGAAAAATTGCACTTTATCAAATAAAGACAAATAAGTGACAGGTCACGCGTGTGGTTTCCGTTCGAATTACATGCACCGGCTCCCCCGACGGTGTCAATTTGCGCGAGGGCAAAAGTAACGACCCTCGCCTCGGGTAAATGTCATTTTGTCTCTGTGACGCGGTCGCTAAGCTTTAGTATTCGAATTTCGTGGTACAAAAAGATGGCCAGAATCGCTCCAAAACGGAGCCCTTTTAGAGACCGTGAAAGGGAATTTGGAAGCTAGCACGAATCGCACGGGTAGACATTTAACCTGCGGCCTCACTGGTGGCAATTCGGGGAGCTTGAGTTGAATTGTTTAGAATTTATTGGCTTTCGCGTGGCGAGGGTTCGCTCAGAGGTCTCCAGCCTTCCCTTCTTTTATAGTGGATAGTGGGGCGAGTGACAAAAGTTGTAAAAATGCATTTAAACCGGTCAGGATACATCAAGAGACAATAAAGTAAAGGTGAGAAGACTTTGTGTAATGTGTAGTGTGTAATATTTTCGATTTTTCTATCGCTTATCAATTCCGTGACAAATCGTATTATTACCTAGTATATTTCATTACTGTGCACTGGCTTCGAATCTGTAACTTGATGTCACTCACATCACGATCATCTGCCTGTGGGATCATCCAATTTAAATCTTTGATGTGTGCCACAACGCATCGGATAAATGTTTACGCTTATCCGCGTTTGTAGATCTTTATATATAAGATATAAACATCTAAGAATTTTACGGAGATTTTAAAGAAGAAAAGAACTGATCCATGACCTATGGTCGCTACAATGTCTGTCATTGATCGATCAGAGTCCGTTCACGCATATTCATTGCTATTTTAAGACTTAAATTCAGTCAGGAAGTCAAGACAAAAAAGTGCATATCCTTAGAATTCCTCTATTCCTCAAAGAAAGAATTGAGCAAATATATATTTTTTCCAACGTTAATTTCATTTTTACAGTTTTGAGATTCGCTCATTCCTGTTCTTTTATTATCTTCCGGAAACCGGACATTCCACAAAGATAACAAGGTATCGCAAAACATTCATAATCCATCGGACAAAATTATCAACAAAAGCGGCGGCAAAGAAACTTTTGATAACTCAGACGTCAGATGTGGGTGGGCTGAAATATCTGTTTTCCGCTTAGTTGTCAATGCTTGTTAAAGGAAATATTTCACGCAGTTGTTGTATGTTGTTATCGCTATCGATATGAAATGTTTTGGAAAGTGAAGCGGACATTGATTTTTCTTTTGTGGAGAGTTGAAAAAGAAATGGCTGCATAAGTTAATGTTATACATGAATGGGTTATTTGCGAATATATAGTAGTTCTGTCTTTTTTTATTCGAAAGTCGAGAGTTTTCTATTTCCGGTATCATGTGTTTAGTAACTATTAGAGATTAAATGGGTCTGCTTTAAACCTCAAAATATAGTGTTGACAGTGTCTTCTTGACGACCCCCGGGGTCACGACCGCAGTAAAATTTCGTAAAATATTCTATTAAGATCCAAGTCTTATGCGATAGTCATATATTGGAATAGTGGGATCTTGCAATTGTTTTTTAATAGCTCCTCAGAGTTTATTTCGCGTGTAAGTGTAATGTGTTTCTCGGAGTTAGGCAGTATCTCCATTGTCAGAAGTATAGCATCATTACATACGGTTTTAAATATTTGAATCTCCAGCATGATAGCTGTACACTTTAATCAAGTTTCCCGGAAAGTGACATCATGAAACTTAGCGCCCCAATTTCTCAAATTATAACATTTGTACTAAAGTAATCAAACATGCGGGATTCCTGACCGCAGTATTTTTCAAAACCTTTTTCTGATCTGCCGGAGATACAGGCAAGGTTGTCCGTTGTTGCATTATTATGCAGTATTACTTTATTTTGTATTAAATTTTCCACCGCAGAAATATACTCGCGCAGAAAAAATTACTTGTTTTAATGATGTATATTGGCTTAACAAGAACTTTTCAACAGTGAATATATTGCTATCATAACTCCGAGGCGACCGGCACAACAGTCATCTGTATTCCCGATTCAACTCCACACACGTCCTCAAAAGAACCAGAGACTGTTATCATAATACTGATACATTTTTACAACAACGTACAATAATTCACTCACTAGTTTTCTGGTTGTTTATGTTTATATTGGCGCCAGAACAGCAACCATATAACTAGGAGAACTATAAAAACCTCCGGTCAGGAAGTGAAATTGTTTAATGCCGATGCCTTGGATTTTATTTATACTTGACCAGAAATCCGCAAACATTTCCTCCCAGCAGAAATTTAAGCTATCCCGACCGCGCACAAAAATTTCCTCCCGCAAAACAAATTCAGTCAAAATTTCCTTGTGCACGGTAGCTAAACCAATAAAACTATGACGTCTTTCCCATACTATTGCATACAAACGCAAAGTTCATGCTATTTTGCTCTGCCATATCGCTCATATTAAAACACAAACTTTCCCGTCCAAAACGTCTCCATTCGTAAAAATAGACCGTGAAATTCTCAAACTACGTTTCCCAAGAAAACGTATTTGACCTATTTTTACCATTCTCGAAAGCAGCTTGAATGGCTTTACGACAAATGATTGAAAATTTGATATATTGATACGTAACGTGAGATATCGAAACTAAGAACTTTAATACCTTTGCGGTGACTTAATGTGAAATATGACAAGTTCATCACAAGTTCTGACATCCCAATACCCTAGGGAAATTAACAATAGGACCGGGGGTGTTCCTCAAATATTTTAGTGACGGTATGTAACGCCCTTCTTGAAATCCTAACCGCTTTAACCAACCATATCCTCAATGCCCTAATATAGCTTCTATGAAGAAGAAAGAAGAAACTCCCCCCGGAAAAAAGTCCACAAAAATTTGTTAACAGCTTTTGCCCCTTTTTTCGTGGTAATTTCGAAATCTCGCTTAATGCGCATGCGCATTAACGAGATAAAAAGGACCTCTGTTTATCAGGATCATTGCAAAGGAGGCCTACGGATGGTCGATATCGAAATAATGGTAAAAGCATTAAGACTTGCATGGATTAGAAAACTCCTGTGTAATGGACAAAGCAGTTGGAGAGCAGTTCCTGACCATTTTTTTGGTAAATTAGGAGGTCTTAACTTTTTGCTCAGATGCAACTATGATGTAAAAAAATATATATATTATAGAGATATACTAATTGCTTTTGATGAACTTAAGACTCTACACAATTATGAGGAAGGAGGCGATACCATTATTTTTAATAACAAGGAGATTTTAGTAGACAGTAACCCTATTTTCATTCGAGAGTGGTTCAACAAAGGCATCGTTACTATAAAGGACCTCTTGAAAGAAAATGGCCAATATTTAACCTTTAAAGATTTCTCATCCAAATACCATCTTAAAACCAACTTTCTCCAGTTCTATCAAATTTTAAGTGCAATCCCGAGGTATTTAAAAGATAAGGCACAAAACATGAAGCAGAGCCCGATACAAAACCACGGAGAAATTTCGGCTTTTTTTCACTCAACCAAAATATTCAAATTGACCTGGAAAAATTGAAGACAAGGGATTACTATCGCTTATTTTTAGATAAAAAACATCAGCTTCCTCATACCGCCCCGGAAAAATGGAGTAAAGATTTGTCGGTTGACAAAGAAGAATGGACTGACGTCTTCAGAGCAGTCAATTCCAATGTGTGTAAAGAAATGAAACTAAAAGAATTTCAATATAAATTAATTCTTAGGATTGTCGTCACAAAGAGAGAACTATTTAGATATGGGATTAATACAGACGATGTCTGTATATATTGTGGTGAATCTGACTCCATAAATCACACCTTTATTAGTTGCAGGACAACAAAAACTTTCGTAGACGAAGTCGTTGGCTGGTTTAACTCAAGTAATGGTATCTCTCTTAATCCAAACACCAAAGAAATGCTCTTTGGAACCTTTAAAGACTCAATGGACCAAAGGCTCGTGAGAAAATTAAATTACACCCTCCTTTTCATGAAATATTACTTATATTCTAGAAAATTAAATAACAATAGACCTATTTTGTCAGAATTTATAAACAAAATTTATTTTAAGTACAAAGTCGAACGTATAATGAACTAGTAACTTTCGTTACATACTACAAAGCGCTCCTTCTACTCCTCCTGTGTAGGTATAGTGATTTTCTTTATTGTTAACTTAGTTTTTTTCCCAAGCTAACTACTATGTGTTATATTCAATTTACATATATTAACCTCACAACTGTGGTGTAATTAATTTTTTGAATAACTCTGCTGTTTTTTTTTCCTTTTTCTTTGCTTGTTATATATGTTTGTTATTATGAATAAAAAAAAAATAATAATAGTAGTCGCCCCTTCCTAACCTGTATAGACAAACGGCGAGTCTCAATTCCGGAGATATAGGATCTTCAGTGACAGTTTTTCTTTCCAGTCGGTGTCTGATGCGGCTAAAAATATAAGTGAATGTTCCTCGAGTTACCCTGGCGTTAATCTGGCGTTTGTGTAGGCATTCCAAACAGTGTTCCACCATAAACTGTTCCTTATCAGTCGCCGACACGTTCGAATTGGTGTCACTACATCGTTTCTTTGGATCAGCGTCAGCAACAGAAGCAAACAAATGCCTAAAAAGCGCCTTCGTTTTGAGAGTAAGTGTATGACGGTCGTTTGCAGCAATTGACGGCGCCTTCTGATTCTACCAAGCATAAATGTAAGGTAAAGGGATCGAGACTGGCGGTTCCTGGACTGGTCATCTTCCATGTTGGATTTTAAAAATCATTCAGTTTGTTACATTTAATTCGACGCATTTAATTCGACGTCTGAATCAACGTCGAATTTAATTAATTTAGGTCGACCCAAATAGGTATTTGATTCGACGCATGAAAGATTCGACGTTTGATCCCGGCCTTAGTACGTTTGCTAATCGTTTAAAACTATGATTTAAATTCTAAATTTCCGACTGGATAATACACTTAATTGGCCGTTGTACGGAGCAGTTTGATTCACTTACAAATGATCCGTGTTTCTCTCGATCGGCTGACGTAAGACCTAACTTCTTTCCCAGGACCTTCTCGCCATGCAAGAATCGAGGAAAACCAATGAGGATGGCAAAACCGTAAACATTTGACATGTTGAGGAGCCCGGATGTAAACACGGTTCTGTTGTTTGCTGTCACCAGACTTTTGTCAAGTCGGAACCTGTCGATTGATCAAACTAAGACGAAGATCACTTGTTCTTAGGTTCTTCTCTGACCAGTCGTAGATCAGTCGGGTAGGGCGTTGGAAGATCTAATCCAGAGTTCGTTATTTCGATTCTTGTCGGGGTCAATATTTTTTCTAGGACTTGCAGTCCAGAAGGATTTGTAAGTGTTACTTTCTTCTCAGGGCTCATAACATTTCATCTCAGGCGAATTTATAGCTCGATTATCTCAACACATAATGAAATATCAAATAACTGCAAATCAACAGTCACTAAACTTCATATCTTATTTACATTTTGTTATGAACAAAACTATAACGTAATGTGTCACACCCTACCTTTTGAGGGTAAGTCGTTTGACAGAAACTTGCTTGTCTTACACAATTGTTCCCCGCCGCTTTAACTACGCCATGAAAATCTCATATTTCTTTGCAGCTGGTTCGTACAAGGATTTGTCGCATGACTTGACTTCGCAGGGAAGAAAAGGCTTTGGTGACCGCTCAAAGGCAGAGGCGTTTGGGTAAAAGACTTTGCTCACTTCCGATGCACCATTGTAGGCTGCAGAAATAAATAAGGTTGTAAAATTCTCTAGTTTTTATTGATACGTTTGAAAAGCTATCGAAATAGCTAAAACACTCGAAATAGTGTTTCAGCAGGTATCCAAACACTATGAAATCGGTTAAGACAAATAAACTTCACCGCGTCTCCTTTTCTCGACCCACCTCTTGGTGTTAGGAAATCCTAATGAAACACATTCCATTCTGTTGAATTCGTTCCTCCATTATTTTCTGTTTTAGGGTTATCTAGTACTGTTTCGAGCTTACACTTGCGGCATAGGAAAGTGATGCAATTTGTATTTTAGGTAATACGAAAAGCCGGATACCGTCTCAACAGAAAAAAATAGTAAATTCTGGATTAAATGAGTGATTCAGCTGCAGAAAACTCGTCTTGTTACACAGTTGTTTCAGTGTTTCGGTTTCCCAACCTTGAATCCATGTCACGGAAGAGGTTCTCAAGTGCTGCCGGGAGAAAAACTAAACTGAGGGAGTCCGCTGTCTTCACTTTGTTCATCAAACCCAGATGTGTCATGTTTGTGATATTCAACTAAAGAAAATAGAAAGAATTATTGATAATTATTAACCTATTCATTCATTTATTCAATTCATTCATTCATTCATTTATTTATTTAACCATTTATTCAACCCATCCTATCATTCAACCATCCATAAATCTATTTACCTAGTCATTCATTAAAACATCTGTCTGTTTCTCTATTTATCCATTTAATATGTGTTTATCAGTTGATCCATGTACTTATTCAGCCAGTTAGCCAGGCGTCTTGTTAACACATCCATCAATACCAGCCTTTATCACGGAAACACGCACACACAAACAAAAAATTAGCATTATTCATTAGGTACCTCCTTCCCACGTTCATTTATTTTCTGTTTATTTATTGCACCGTGCTTTCGTTCATACAATACATTTACGTATCATATTTAAGCAAAAATTCGCACAGCTACTCAATGACGAAGACTATCTGTTACCTTCTTGTTTTCTTTACACGTGGGGCATAAATTTGTTGTCATCTTTTCGTTGAATTTCTCCAGCTGAAAGGTTTTGTAGGTCACCGACCCGGATGAATCGAATTGAACATGATATGCTTGTCTCCAATTTCCTGCAGGTGGTCGATTGCATTGATATTCAGTCTGCATTTTTGGTGATGAATGACGTCTCATATTTTTTTGTGTTTATACAGGGAACGCTTGAGCTACTTCAAAGGATTCCAGTATTACTACAATCTGTTTGACTGGCTTGGTTTGATTCTTATTCTGACTGTGATCCCTCTTCGGTTCTTTGGACATGATGCACAGTGGGTGGTAGCTTTTCTTGGATGTTTCTTTAATGTTCTACGACTGTTCAAATATTCATGTATTATAAGGTAAGAAGAAATCACAACTTAGCGGTTCGGTCCAGGTTTTGTGTACCTGGGAGACTTTGTTATTTGTTCCCTTCATCGAACCTCTATACTGTAACAACCTGACGAAACACAGCTACCGTATTAATTAAAAGCAGATTAAACCCGCACTCGCAAGTAAGCATCTCCCCGAGTTTTGAAGCTCAAATTTTGGAAAAAAAAAAGTTTTCTTTTTATAACAGAATTTTAGGTCAGAGAATTGGCTTCATGAAACATGATCTAGACTTTGCTTTGGAAATTTTCCAAAAAAAACACCCTAAAAGGTACCAGAATCTTGTTAGATGGGCGTGGCTCAAAATAATTTTTACCCTTAAGCAGTACCGATTCCAAAATAACACATCATATTCTGTCATATTTTTTGAGCTCGATACCGTAAAAGGTACCGCGACAATTCTAACGGTGGTCATTTTAGATTTTAGTAGTTTAAATGGTACTAATCTACAGTTTTTGACCCCTATAAGGTACGACGAGCACTGACCCCATTCCCCCCCCCTCCCCCTCTCTCCCGGGGCCTTTGCCTACCATTTGTTCAGGCCAAAACAAGCTTGGTAACCATGAAAATTTCTTGAGCGCATGTTTTCACTTACATACAGTATACTGCAGGGCCGATCTGACTACGTAAAAAAATAGACTTTGCAATACACCATCAAGACAGAAACCGATAAAGTAGTATCACAACCGTGGACAGCCGTTTCGTTGTTATTGCAACTCACCAGCACAGTGTAGCGAACTAAATGTTACCAGCAAAAGCCAGCACAAATAGATTTCACAATGACCCGTTCACCATATCAGGTTCCGTACTATGTACTCACTTGTCACTCGAATCACGCGCTGCCACATCACGTATGCCAAGGAACAAAGAGCCCATAGTGTCGCAAAGATGTCTCGCAAATAGAAATGTAGATGGAAAAAGCCAATCTGAACATTTAAAGGCATGGACAAAACCATGCTTAAAGAACACAGCATATCGGATCTGTAAAGACCTACGGTCCCAAAATATATCAAAAATAGAAGTGAAATATTCAAAGGGCCGCAAACGACAATGTTGCTAACGGTATACATAGGATCTGCGGAAGACCTAACCAGCCAAAAAATGAACAAACATGCAATAAACTGCAGGGCTGATCTGACTAGGTAAAAAAATAGACTTGCGAGAAATCTTTTGAAATCTATTTGCGCTTGGTTTTGCTGGCGACATTTAGTTCGCTACACCGTGCTGATGAGTTACAATAACAACGAAACGGCTGTCCGGTTGCGATCCTACTTTATGGGTTCCTGTCGTGATGATGTCCCGTAAAGTCTAGTCCCGCAAAGTTTAGTCCAGCTATTGACTAAACTTAGCACAGCATTTTTTTTACTTTGTATATATGTTTCCAGTATGTATCAAGTACGTATCTAATTAGTATTTGATTTTTGTGTAAAGCTTAATAATAGTAATAAAAATTAAAAAAAAGAAAAATAAATAAAATAAAAAGTAAATAAAAAAATAATAAATAAAGCATCGAAAAAGGAGCAACAATTTTAACTTACCTTTCTTTGTGAAGGCTTCATGTCAAATTTAAGGAGGAAAACTCGGATTTTCACTGTAAAGAAAACAAGAAAAAAATGGAAATAAGGACACGAAGAAGAAATTGATCAAACTTCGACAACTTTTAATGATACTTGAGTAGTTAAAGTTAAGTCAAAAAACGAAGATAAATGACATTGTTTGTGACAAAGTACTACACGATATTATGGTTATGTTCACCACCGTCGCTTTAAAAAAAATAATAACTTGCACAGCATAAACAGCCAAATTTAAACAAATGAAAATCATGTAGTCATTACGTCATTCATGGCTTTTAAAAACAAAAAGACTCCTGATATCTTCTTTTAATTAAAAACTAAACCGCCAAGAACATACGCAAGCAATTCAAGTGCTTTAGAAATGGCCACACAAAGATGATGTCGAAAACAAGACGAAAAAATACAGATTATGTTCTTTGGTTTTACACTTTACTTATTTCGTTTACGTTCAAAATGAAATTTCTATCCGAAGTTCAGAAATGGAAACCGGAAAATACTAGAGAGATCATTCATGGTTAATATATATATAGTTAGCCTTAGCCTAACAGCGGCGCCTTCTGAAGACCCTCTCAACAAGCTTAACTAAGATGAAACTTAACTTAGGTGAAAGGTCGGAAGCACAAGAATTAAGATTGACGACCGGGCTATTTTTTTCAATTTTAGCAATTCTGAAAAGCAGTATTACCCGACCGTCTGCACAGTACATTTAGACCGTACAAAAGTTCACAAAAACAACTTTCTCTCCGTCTAGAATAACTTTTACGACTATTTTCCGAATAAAATAGAGTTGTTGCTTGTCAAAAAATGCCCGAGAAACTGATTTGCCAAAATACACAAACATATTTGCATAAGGAGGCGCGAGTATAAATCTAAGTCTTGTTTTGTTTACATATAATCGCTTTTCAATCTATGTAATGAATGAACAAACACATAAAAATGGACAACACAATCTTCTTTCGAAAAATTTTATTGAAATCTCATTTAGTTTATGTTTAGAAGCAAAACGTGTACAATTTTCAGCGCATCGAGGCCAAGCCGTGTCTTCGATGAAATTAAAGAAATTAAAATACAACTGAATTTAAGCTACGCGTTTTAATTTTCCAAAATTAACGAGAACACAAACAAAATGTCAATCACGGATTGATATCAAGCTAAATTCCCATCGAAAAATGTAATTTGTTTTACCTTTAAGTCTCTCGGGCGACTACTGTACTTGGGAATTCTTTAAACCTCCGCTTTGGTGCTGAAATCAGTAAAACGAACCCATCTCTTCGCATTGCTCAAAACATATATAGTTCCTCGAAGCAAGATTTTATCCCTGAAAGCTCTTCTTTTTCCACTAAAGCGGCTTCTGAGTATCCCTTAATTAGTATCCCTGTCTTGAGTAGCAAACCGAGAAAAACTGCAAGGAAATAACGACTTCAATTCTCCGCTAAACACAACAAAACAACTGAAGTGTTTACCGAGCTCACGGCTGTGTGGCCGCGCGAAAAACAAAGCCTTGCTTTCAAGATACCGGATGTTGCTCCAACACGGCGGGCGGGCGGGCGGGCATACACGCGCCCGCGAAACATTCCACTAGCCATGACCATGAAAAATCACGGGCATAGGTTCTATGAGTATGGTGCTCCGGCGGGCCTTCGGCCCGCGGGCTCCGCTATTATTGTATTCTCTTATATTTTAAAGACATTGAACTTTGCGCGAGGGTGTCTAGCAGGTACAAATCTTCAGTATTACCTAACCTCTAATCATTTTAGGCAGCACACACAGCGAAATCAAATTTGACTTAAATTCTTGTGATCTGTGGAATCGTTTTATTCAAGTTTTATTCAAATTATCATAATACACCTGTAACTATGAAATACTTAATAAACCAAAAAATTAACACTTTTAATATGAGAACGCTGTATAATTATGTATAAAAAGTCAATATCCGACCAAACAGTCTGGTAAGATTAATATTTTATAAGTTTCATCAGCATAGGCTATAAACGTGCAATGAAGAAAAAAAACATATGTTAAATGTCATGCTTTACGACCAAAATTCCATGAGAAAGTTTCTTTAGAGAGATTAATAGGGAATCAAACTGCTGGTGGCTATATTTTAAAGAGTATGTTTGAACTAAGTCGTATTTCAGCTAATAAGTGTAATAACCCCAATTAGCTTTAGTCGGTTCGCATGTTATCAATCAGTATATACATTCAACCTTGTTCTCGTGCGTCAAGTTATAAAGGGCAAAATTGAAACAACTAATTTTTACAAAGCTGATGATGTTGAAGACTATCTAGGGAAGAATAAAAGTTTAACTTACTAAAGAATAATAACAAAAACAAGATCAACAACCCATTATGAGACTCCTGCATGTAACTTTGAATAACAAATAAAAACATGGACATTTTTAATATGAGAATGCTGTATAATTATGTATGAAATGTCAGAAATGTCGCCAAGTACATCCGAGTAAACAGTCCAATTTTTTAATAAGGTAAAACTTTAAAACAGAATACAATTTTTCTACTATTTTATAGATACGAATTGTATAATACTATGTTAACTGACATGAAGTATTCGTTAGGAAACATATGTCCTAATTGAATAGTTTTATTCATATTCATAATTGTGGTGGAACGATATTCAAGCATGGCCATACTACATTTATTCATAGCCATGGAGTAGATCAAAACGTCCGCAAGACATAACGGTTTGTTTACATTAAGCAATAACAATTTTTTTTTAAAACGTTGTGTGCTTAAAACTCGGGAAATTTGCGTCATTTACCTATTTTTCCGACGTTTGTAACTTTAAAAAAACTTCGCGAAGATGGTCTATCGAATTTGTTTTGTTTCAAGTTTGTGTTTCCGAAACCTTTTTATGCAAAAGAAGATAAGTGGTGGCTACGAAATCTTCAAAACACTAGTGAAGCCTTGCATTAATAATGAACTTGCGACCCTAATTTTAAGTTTTGCGTAAGAATGATATCGATTTTAACAATCGTTTATTAATAAATAGAGATGTTCCTGTTTTTGTTTAAAGCTTTGCTGTTAAAAATGAAATACACTATTGAATAAATGCTGCAAACCGAAGACAAACCATAGCTAAAGTAAATCGTACCAAATAACTTCGTAAGCAATGAAAAAAAAATTCAAGGACAATTAAGTTGTTAAAACATCTCCCTGCCGAAAGCTTACCTGTTTAATTAGCACTGTTGTTTTGACATTTGCCGCTAACTTATTCTAAACACGCATGCATAATTTTCTAAACAGGTCTGCGTACGGCATACGACTTCTAAAGGTTGTTTTACCGTTTGACAGGAACGATCGCCAAACTGCTATTACTAAGGTAAGCAATGCATAGTGAATCAAACAAATATGACGATGATGACCAAGTTGTCATCTTTTTGTTGCAATTTAGTTTGAAGTTGATCAAGAAACGTGTTCTAAAAGCAAGGAGATATTCTAAGAAATTCTAGATATTCGCACTTTTTGGAAATATAAAAGTGACAGAATCTAACACGGGCTTGCAAAATCTCTTAAAGTTTGATATATTCTGGCAGGATCTCGCTTGGTTTCCAAAGATATTTCTAAAGTAAGCCTTTAAATGTTTCGTTTTGCCAGAAATAAATTGTATTTTTGCAAAGGAAACAGTAAATAGCGATCTTATTACTATGAATTAATTGTTATTTATGGAACCGCGCGTGGAAATTTTTTTCCAGTGGCTCGCAAACTGTCTGCCAACATTTTACTCTTAAACGAAAAAATGCCAATTAAAATTTCCTCATTTTACTGTCCGAAGCAAAGCATCGCGGAAATTTCTACACACGCCTTGCTTCTTTCAGTCTTGCGAATAAAATTTCGGCGCAAATTAATTTCCTCCGACATTTTGCTGGTTTCTTGTAACAGAAAAACTAGAAAAGCTTATAATAGCAAAACAGAGACACTTGAATAGGCATAAAAAATTTTATTTTCGAGAATACGTAAAATACAAGGTGATAAAAAACTGTTTATCCTTTTCCAGGAGCTTTTCGTATAAATGGCTTTCAGACGGACTCCTCATTTTGTCTAACAGTTTCTATTGACGAGAAAAATTATTTAGCTTATTACTCTTGATTGTAGTTCCATGTGAGAACACTTCCAGAGCTGTGTTTGCGTTTTTATTTATTAACCAGCACACAGAGATCTCCCCAACGCAGTTTTAGCAAGTTTATTCAGTTAAAGCTGCTGTGGATTATCAATCCTGAAAGATAAAAATAAGGATCGTAGTATTTTGTCATTGTCGTTTTCATCATTGTTGTATAGTTTAAAAAACGAGCAGTAGTGTATTATCAGGTTTAAAAACTCGGGGCGAAGCCGAGAGTTCTTACACCTGATAATACACGTGCTGCGAGTTTTTTGAACGGCTTTAAAAACATTCTTTCAAAAGCGTGTCCCTTCGGAATTAAAACAATTGCGCTTTTGTGCAAAGGGGAAATTAGCATACGAGAAAAACAAGTAGACTAGACTGATTAGCATGCAACACATGTGCCACGTCTTCGACGAAGTGACCATTGCTTCCCGGCTCCTGTCGAAAGTTTTGGGATTTTATAGTTCTAAGGGAAAAAATCTACTGAAAAATGCTATACTAAAGTTGTCAGGTACGGTAGATAAAACGGCTGACAATTTTTTTTTTCAGAGGTAGAGAACGAGTAGAAATAAGCAGCTTGCATCTGCGAACCAGTCGCTTACCTGGCAATTTAATAGAGGGCGCTGGTGTCATTCAAATAACGGCTCACTTGTTAAACTGTTGGTTGTTTATTTTGTTGAGAAGATGCCAAATAGAATGGCGAAAGACCAGATTTCGTAAAACAGTACTGCACAAAAATATTAAAGTCACCATTTGTTGCACTAAGAATCCTGAACAATTACTACCCATATCAGTAATCTTTATATAAAGATTACGTGTGATCTTAATATAAATATCACGGTCATTTTAAAATCATTCTCATTGAAAATTCAGCGATAATTGCATTGTTTGCCCATTCAGCCCCGAACTCCCCTGTGACTGAAATCAAAGCCGCCACCAGGCTTTTCATAATGACCGTAGATTACCAGGTATAAAGGCTCATACACA
This sequence comes from Cladopsammia gracilis, assembly GCA_022457155.1. Lineage (NCBI taxonomy): Eukaryota > Metazoa > Cnidaria > Anthozoa > Scleractinia > Dendrophylliidae > Cladopsammia > Cladopsammia gracilis. The sequence continues at coordinate 37,764 of JAJGOT010001019.1, forward strand.
TGATCGATTTGCGTCGTGTGATTGGCTGATACGCTCATGAATTATTAATGAGTTTTTGAAATGGCGGTTAAACAAGCAAACTTAGGTTCTTTATGTTGAGGTAAAACTTCAAAACAGGGTACATTTATTCTACTATTTTATAGATTTAATAGAAGTATTCCGTTATGAATAAATAATTTTATCAGCTAATTATAGTGCAACGATATTCAAGCATGGCCATACTACAGGCAGTAGATCAAAGCGTCGCAAAACATTAGACACGCCCAACACTAGGCACCACTTGCAAATACTCACTAACTTAGTTTAAAACAGAAAGAAGCAAGCGAAGTACCAACCTCATTGTCTTCGATTTCAATGGTTTATTCAGCATTTTCACTGGCTAAAGTTTGAAATATTTGAACAATTCTACAATACTAATTATGTTCCTTCACACAGAAAATAACACTATCGAATATATGTCATTCTAACACGACTTAAGGCTATTGGTCCAATAAAACGAGACGAAATCGTATTGGTAAAATTCTGTGGATTGGGGTGATAATTTACAATTTTGAGTACAATTAAAAACCCAATTTTCTGTTTTCTGGTATCTCTATTCATAACGTCACGACGCGATGTCCAAACGTCAAACAAAATGTCGTTTTGAGCTGTTTTTGGCAGGTGATAGTTCGTCAAGTCAAACAATTCGATTGACTTCAGTTCTCTCTTTAGTATAATTTTTCAAAACTGAGCTACTGTCAAGTTTCATGATTCTCAGATATTGCTTCCTGCTTTTAAGTCGTCAATATAACGCGTCATATATAGTCGTTTTGCCGTGGCAAAAACCAGCAACACAACGCAACGATCTTACTTTATCGAAAGTTAAAGATAACACGAGTTTAACTAGAAGAGCATTTTTTGTTTGAGCTGTTTGTTGACATCGAGCGATCACAATTTTGAAAAGGTTTTCGCAGTTTGCAACTTTGAAAATCGTCGTGAAGATGGTCTATCGAATTTGTTTTGTTTCAATGAACAATTTATGGCGTGCAGAGTTTGTTTGTGTTTTCGAAACCCTTTTATGCAAAAAAGATATTAAGTGTATGATGGCTGCGAAATCCTCAAAATGTACTTGTCAAACCGTGCATTAATTATCAACTTGCTCTAATCTTACGTTTTGCGTAAGAATGATCGATTTTAACAATCCTTTATTAATAAATACAGACCTTCTTGTTTTTGGTTCGAAGCTACGCTGTTAAAAATGAAATAATAATGATTAAATGCTGCGAACTGAACACTAAACCAAAGCTGAAGTAAATCGTACCAAATACAGTGGAACCTCGATTTAACGAAGTCGCTGGGGACCAGCCAAATTTGTTCGTTAAATTGAGGGTTCGTTATATCGAAGGACAAGTTGTTGAACCATGTCACCGCCGAAAGCGTACCTGTTCAATTAGCACTGCTGTTTTGACATTTACTGTTAACTTACTCTAAACAGGCATGCATAATTTTTTTAAACAGGTCTACAATAGAGTCTGCATACGGCGTAGGTCTTCTAAAGGTTGTTTTCCCGTTTGACAAGAACGATCGCCAAACTGCTGCGATGACTAAGGTAAGCAATGCATAGTAAATCAAACAAATATGACGATAATGACCAAGTTATCATCTTTTTGTTGCAATTTATTTTGAACTTGATCAAGAAACGTGTTCTAAAAGCAAAGGGGATATTCAAAGACAGCACAATTCTGAGGAAAATTTGAAGTTTTTTTGACATTTTTTGGATACATTGCCAGGATCTCGCTTGGTTTCCGATGATATTGCAAAATATTAACCCTATCCAGACCGGGCTTTTGTTGACCGTCTGGGACCGGGGGGTGCTCCAGTAGCCACTGCTATGTAACGTTGAAACCGCTTTTGCTATGGACACCAAATTTACACGGGATAATGTTGTCATAAATTCTAGTAACTACAGATATTTTGGTGTCATAATGACTTAACGTGACGTCATTATGACGTCATATAGTCGACTTTATTGGCTAAAACAGTCTCATCAATATTTTCTCAATTTCGAACATATAACAACAAGACTTTAACAGCTACCTATTTGATAAAAGTCTTATGTTTGCTAACACTGTTGGTGTTGTTAACAATAACAGTGACGTTATTATGACGTCATATACAATGAAATAACCAACTGAAATGTTTTACAAGGCATAACTCTGAAACAAACGGTAGTGTTCATACTAAACTTTCATATATTGATGTAGGAGTAAAAGTTAATGAATTCGTACACTTTGTTGCTATGGTAACAACAAGTGACGTCATAGAAGTGATGTGTACATTTTCTTAAAAACTGGAACAGTTATGCAAATTATGGCTTTTCATGCACCCAATGAATTCAAAAAAGCTTTCTCAAGTGAAAAGGACGTTTTTATGATATTTTAACAATAAATGTTTAGAGATAATATTAATGGAATTACACAGACAGGTAATATAGTAGAAATAAATTTCCCATTTTATTGTCCGCCATCTTGGATCCGCCATCTTGAATTAGTCCAAACGTGTTTATTTCGCAAAATATGAACAAATACTAAAACTATAGAGAGAAACGACCTTTAGTAAAACTTCGATCCGCCATCCTGGATTTTGACATTTCATATTCCTGATTTTCCTAAAATTACTGTTAATTAACCTTCATTAATAAACAATTATACATAATTTGATCAATTATCGCTAAATTAAGTGGAAAATATTAATTGAATAAGAAAACTTTGAAATAATCTTGATTAAAGCGAAAAATGCTAATTTTGTAAAACATAGGTGCCAAAAAGCGGTTGCTATGGAAACGTCAATATCGGTGGACAAAGGACGCTAACAGGAAAATGTTTCCAGATAAATGTTAAGAAAATTCACCAAATTTGGTGGTCATGGCATCGACCGTTTTGAAACGGCACAACTTCAAAGTTCGAGCGGGCTCCAAAAGCCCCCTCCCCCCCGGTCTGGATAGGGTGAAAATATAAGCTTTTAAATTGCCGTGATTCCACAAGGCAAGTTTCCAACTGTGTTACAAAGTTGTCAAGTCATTTCCAATGGAACCGGTCACCTTGGAGTTACCAGTCGAAATCAGTGTCTTTGTTTGTCACTATGGTAACACGACAACTTTCAAAAAGAATAACAATGCAATTTACGACGTTGGAAAGCATTGTTTAGCCGTTGTAAATCTTAACCCATTTAGCCTTGACCAATCATATTTCAACACTGAAAAGCTGTTTTCTTCTTGTGGGTTATTTTTTAAAGCACATGTGGGAAAGCTTGGGAAATGTAGGCTCACTACTGCAAAGGTCAAAAGGTGTAAGCGATAAAACGTCGCAGCGCTGAATTGTTTTTCATTCGCAAAAATAGAAGTGTTTCCAAGGTAATTGGTTTTACTTTTCTCATTTCAACTGTCATTTGCGATTTTTATTCCCGCATTATTCGATTTCATTACAAACTTTATATGCCGTTCAGCAATGTACATGTTTACCGTTGTTCTTGTTTTAGTTTCGATTGCATTCAATCCGTTCAGATTGTTCAGCGATCTAGTTAAGCTTCATTTAAACTTTTGGTATTTTTAGTGTCTTTGTTTATAAAGGCGGATTTCCACTAAATTTTTACGTACGTAAAACGGGCTTAAATAAAACGCCCATAAACAATTTCCACTGTTTCGTAAAATGGAACATGTTCCTTTGCATTTTTACGTCCGTTAACTTTTCCGTTCGCTTGGTTTTGGCGTCAAAAGTTTCTTGCCTTCTGGGCTTAAGCAAAAAGAGCGCGTGAGTTTGAATTGCCTGGACTTTGTGAGAAAAAAATGGCAGCGGCCATAAACAAACGTTGCTTCTTCCTATTCAATTATATTGACGACTACTCGCACCATCCCTTTAGCATCAACGTTAAACGCATTATACTCAGAAATTCCCAGATCCCGAAATGCGAGAGATTTTTCAACACTCGCTTCTTGTAGCTTATAGACTTGACTGCAACCATAAAGACATGCATTGCACGCAGCTAGTACTTCATCTGGTGAACAGCCTGGTTCTTATAAGTGCGACCAATGTCAGAGGTCACCACATCACATCGTACACTGCCATCCGTGGCCCCATAGACTCCTACACCATCACAGATCATTGTACTTGTTCTACTGCCAACCTGATATACATGTACTGCATATCATGCCGACGTTGCCCCTTACTATACGTAGGTGAAACAGGACGCAGTCTGAAAGAACGTTTTGGGGAACATCTTCGCAGTATACGGAACAAGACACCTGGGCTTCTTGTGGCCGAGCATGTTTCATTCGCTGGCCATACAACTGACGATGCCAGAGAGGTGTATGAAATTTCGGGGAAGTAACTTTCGCCGGAAGCAACAGGAAATGGAACTCATGTTCAAACTAGGAACAATGCAGCCACGTGGGCTTAACATTCTTTTTAATTTTTTTGTAATATTCGCACGTGCACGCGCGCTTAATTGTCCGTTTCTGGCGCGCGCTAACTTTTAAATTTAAATTTACATTTAGTGGTGTTACACACGCGGTTTTCAAGTTACATTAAAGTAGGGTTAAAACCCGAAACGTTTGCATATTAAAGTATTGACACTTCAAGAAATTCAAGAACATTCTTACTAAGTACTCAATCCAAAGTGTCACGCATCTCAGCGACTTTATTACTCGTGCCGGTACGGCAACGAGTCAAGGAATGACCTGCGTTTTTCTCCTTTTCCTCCGTGTTTTCGTATCTACTTTTGTGCTTTGCGATAGATCTGGGTACGAGGATACGCACGCATGCACTGCGAGAAATTTTGAGCCCACGGTACTTGGGATTCGGTGTAACTGGCGTCGTTTTGCAAGCCTGTAGCGAAACAAATTTGGGTTTTATTGTTTGTTGCTGTTTACTCGTGACGGATATGGCAACAAGGTAAAATTTGCCCTCCGTTTTTCATTTTATTCTTTTTGTTTTCGTCTCTTATTTGTGCATCGCATTAGTTCTGGGTACGAGAATACGTACGCATGCAAGCAGAAGCGAAACTAATTTTGGTTTTATTTGCCTGTTGTTGTGTTACTTAAGTGTTCCCCGCGAGTTACGTACATTATTGGTACGAGTATAGGCTACGGGTAGCCTTTTGTTGTCCTATTTCGTTGGATGTGTAAACAAAGGCCTGGTCGTCCAAAGCGAAAGAAAGAGCGGATTCATCGCGTTGAAAAACTGGAAAGATCGCTGGATTTAAGCGACGACGAACATTGTTTTATGATTGCACTCCAAAATCCTGCAGAAGAAAATGTTAACAATATCAACAGTTAGTTCATTAAATCGAAAATCGTCGCCACAATGATAGTCGAAGGACTTTTTCCTTTTTTTGTTTCCATTCCTTTCTTTTATTTTATATTGAAATTTTTGTTATTAGTTTTCATTATCAGAATGTCGTAGGACACCCCAATCGCCTTCAAGTCAAAAGTTGACGATTTGCGGGACGGATGCCTCATCGCGCACTCCAAACAAGTCCTCAGCATGTCAAAGCCAAAGCCATGTCCTCAAGCAAAAGTTGTCAGTGCGTAAAAAACGGATTTTGGCACGTCGAGTTAGATGACGAATCAAGCTATCTAACTATCTTTCGAAGCCCTTTGGTCGCTACCATTGGTTTAAAATCACCTTTGGCATCTTACCTGCACCTGAATATTTTCAGCATCGTTTAGATCAAGCTATAGAAGGCCTCTATATGCTCTATATGCGCACGGTTGCAGATAACATTCTTATCTCCCGTTGAAGGTGAAACTGTGGAAGACGCCGTAAAAGACTATGACAAGAAACTGCACACCCTCCTTGAAAGGTGCTGAGAAAAGGGGCGTGAAATCGAGCAAAGAGAAGTTTAAGTTTGACAGAAATCCCGTACGTTTCCCCTGGATCCATACAAAATAAACGCAATACAGAAAATAATTCGACCGACAGACATGTACAGCGGCTAGTTGGTCGAGCCAACTACCTGACAGGATATTTGGAGAAGTTAGCGGATATCTGCGATTCCTTTTGACAGCTGACCCGCAAAGACGCTGATTGGCATTGGAGCGAAGTCCATGAGATAACTTTTACAATAATCAACTGAAAAGTAGCCACCCAAGCACCTTTCATTGAAACACTTCGACCCCGCCCAAGATACAGTGCCATAATGTGACGCCTCAGACACTGGTCTTGGAGCCACACTACCACAAAATGGCCAGGTAGTGGCCTACGCGTCACGATCTCTGACAGATACAGAGCGGAACTATGTTCAAATCGAGAATGAGTTGCTGGCCATTGTATTCGGAACAGATAAGTTTAACCAGTACACCTATGGTCGCAAAGTCTTCGTCGAAAGTGACCATAAGCAACTAGAGGAAATTTACTAGAAGCCCCTCGCAGAAAAGCGACCTCGAAATTGGATCAACACATGTACCTAGCGGAGTGTACCTAGCGGTCACAGTCGAACGGCATGGCCGAAAACGCAGTCAAGACCATCAAGAGATCCATCAAGATAATCAACGAAGATGGAACAGACCCTTGACTTGCAATCCTCGACCACAAATACACGCCCACAGAAGGCATGAACAGTTGTCCTGTGCAGCGGCTACTCTCAAGTAGTTTTAAAAGGCCTGGGTCAAAGGCTTTAATCAGGAAAAACAGTTTCTTCGTGATAAATTTAACACAGTGCATGTAATCGAAATTTGGCACATGGAAAGGTCTTATCGTCCTTACATTTTTAAGTATGGTAAGCTTTCCCATAAGCCACGTGACATGTCACGTAGCCATTTTTCTTAAAATAGCAAATATTTGAGGAATTGCCGTCGGGTTTAAGAGAAAACATTAAATATAAACGCCTTTCTGATGCAGATTAAATATTTCTCCAAAAAAAAAAATTGTGGGGACAAAAGTTCTTTTTAAGTCCAAAATTCAACCTTTGATTATCTATAACTGTAATTTTAAAACTCGAGGACAATTATTCCAAACGTAGAAGGTTAGATATGTTAAACCTCCATTAGAAAAGCTAATTTATTCAACTATACAAAGAAAATTCGCTGGCATATCGCCGGTTTGCTTAATTTTTAAATTTTGATCACGTGACTTGTCACGTGACCAAACTTCTACGTTAAGGCAGAAGAAAACGTCTAGATTTACATTCAGGGAAAATTTCAACCTGAGCCGGTTTAGGCAATCTAGCCGAAGATATTAAGTGTCAACCGTATTTTCGGAACAGACTTTAAACCCAGGCCTTAAGAGGCAGTCCGTGTAAATTTCGACCACTCGATGTGGATCGATATTCCGATTTCCTTCAAACTTTCTGCACGAAACAAGGTTGATATAGGATAAACGAAAATACCTTTATTTTGTTTCAAGACTTCATAAGACTCGACATTTTGAGGCGAATGTCATTGCCACCCGAAACCCTAGAAATGGACCTTTCACCAAGCTGAAAATACCCCATATTGGAATATTTGGTGCCGAGCGTATATTTATTCGTAGAGGCTTAGATTTTTACCAGCAAAGGATGCATCCTATTACTTCACAAAAATGGTAAAAGAAAGTCAAACTATTTAGAATTGATCATCTAATAACAACTCAAACAGATCAAAGTCAACAGCCCGTTCACGAAGACGGCCAAGACGTGCAGCAAAATCTAAATTTATCAAAATTCTGACTTACTCTGAAAATCACATGTATTTTTATAAAGAGTACTAGAATAGTGTTTTTAAACTGCGGAATAAAGTTTAGTGTATCTTTATTATGCGAAGAGATACGGTTGCCACAATTTTTGAACAAAGCTACAATTAGGCGACTCCTGTTGTGTGACAGAAATTTCATCCCAAGCGCACAAATTTCGACTTTTTTGCCTTTCCCACAAGTTAGAATTCACAAATATGATTTAAAAGCGTAAAACGTTAAAATCATACCTTAAATGTTCCACAATTTTTCTTCCACTGCGTCATTTTACAGATTAACTGGCAGCAAATTTGAGATGGTCGTGTCACTGATGCGTTAAGTTTGGTCACGGTTTTCTTCAGCGGAATCCAAGCAGCGGTCATGTTAGCTAAAAACCTTAACATCTCCGCAAAGTTCCTTGAAGTTAGTGTTGTTATTTAAACGAACATTCTTCCGACCGAGAAATCACCAGCTGCTGATAAAATAAAGAAGTTTATATCGAACCAAAGACTTTTCAAATCGTCCATCTTGATTTTCAAATAAATTACCGCTGACCGGAACAGCAATCTGGTCTGATCCGGAAATGAGTTCGACTGCTTGAATAGCAATCCAAGGCGATGTGTTCAAAATAACGGTGGCAAAGACAGTTTTTTTTGTGAATATTCTTTGAACAAAGTGTGCAATAGCTATCACTTTTATCACAAACGTTCAAGCAGATCGACTGCATGAATAAATAATCTCTATAATTTAGGTAGGTCGTGCAACTCCGCTCCGTATTGTCCAGTTGTGGACCCCCGTCACGTAACACCTCCCCAGACGGGGGTCCATAACTGAACTACGCTCCATATTGAGATGTAATGATTTTTCACACGATAAGACAGTCCCGTTTATTTTGCTATAACACAAGGGGCAAAGGTGTCAAATTTGACTTGGCTGAGATCAGGCTCTCTTCTTTGGGTTTCCCGGGAGGGCGACAAAACTCAAAGCCCACCGGGAGGCCGTTTCGTATAACTCACTTTATGCGCGTTATTTCGCGCGAAACCCAAACAAGAGATCTTGCTATAACATGAACAATCAAACGTTCCCGCTGCTTTCCAGTCTTTTCCCATTAAATAAGCGATATGTTTGTAGATTCCGTTACTACTAGTCATATACGGTGTTGCAAGGGGACCCGGGCGGGGAGGGGAGAAGTAGTCTCTTGCATTCAGTGTGAAATAATTTTAATTTGTTAGGACAAAAGCAACAGTTGTTTGTGTGAGAGAAAGGTATCATAGAGTAGTTTTCAATTGAGTGTCGTAAAACAAAAACCGAAGTAATAACTCTGACCAATCACAGCAGTGGTAAACAATCCAATGAACCAATCAGAGCTCGAAACAATTACAGCAAGTCACGTTTGGTTTTGGTTTTACTTCCTATTGGTCAAGAAAGTGGCGCGAGATTTTTTAGCCAATCATAGCGTAGCAATGCAAAACCAAAGCAATTACTTTCGATACTCAATTTAAAGCTGCTCTATATACACATTATTGCGTTAGGCTTAACGGCCGCCCCAGCCACATTAGATTATAAACCAACTTAGCTTTTATAATTGCACTTATAAGACGCAGCGTGATAGGGTACTGACATTAGAATAAGACTCGACGCAATTAAAATGAAGTGGCATATAATCCGACCAAAAAATTAAACTATTCTGTTGATAATGTCTCCATCGCGACTACCTGGACACGTGCTCGATGGCATCCTTTCTTATTTCAGATGCATGTGTTTAATTTGAGTATTTTATCATGTCACCACTATCGTCACCAAATATTGCGTTGCCCTTTCCCTGATTCCCCGAATGGAAAGAGTTATCAGGTGAAGAGGTGGTGGAGCTGGGATGGGGAGGTGATTCATCATCAGTATTTTGAATGACCCTGCTATTCAATTCCGGTTCAATTCCCGGCCCGCAAGTCGGCGTTCGGCTACACGTGTGAGGTTGATAATTAACTTCGGCCTCCGTATATAATGTCATGATGATAAACAAGGAACTGTATTTGCAAAGACGACCATAACGAATAGAAGCACCGGATTCTGTAGTAAAGGATCGAATGGGGGGGGGGGGGGGGGGGGCGCTACGGGTATGTGTCTATAAAACTCTATAAACGTTTTCATTGCTGCAATTAAAAGGAAAACCGATATAGCTCTTATTTTGTTCTATGAGTTTGTCACAAATACGTTTAAAACAGTTTTACTGACTTATGGAGGGGGAGGTGAACTTTAAATAGATTTTGTGTACATACCTGTAACAAAGTGTTTTTCTCTCAATATACTAAGAAAATAGTCTGTTTAAAGTCTGTTTGGAAACAGCTCCTGGTTTCCGTATTTTAAAATCGCCTTTCAAATAGCTCTGACTTGTGAATTCAACTTCAAACATGTTTTAAATAGACTATTTATGAGCTATTTAGAAGCGTAGTAATGAATGTCCATTTCAAATAGTATTTAAACGTCATATTTAAAACGTATTTTTATTTTTTACTTGTTACAACTACATTATAAATCGACAACATTTTATGATTCTTTTCCAAACAGTGTTCAAATAGTCTATTTAAAACAATTTAGAGTGACACTTCGGCAGTCATGTTGTCAAAATAGTGTTCAAATACTCTATTTGAAATGTAGTTTTGGCGACAAATAGCTTACAAATACATGGAAAAACCTATTCGTTTTATTAAATAGCATTTAACTATACCTCAAATACATTTCAAGCTCTTACCACTATTTTTGAATTTTTGTTAAAATATAATAAAAATACACCATGATGAGCTCAAAATATAGTTCAAATCGTTCAAATACATTAAAAGTACCTTTAAATCACTTTTAAAATACACTTGGTTTGGTAAGGGGAGCCAATTTTGGCTTCTATTAGTCTGTATCTATTCGCACGCTCTACTGTCAATGCATGGCCTGTCAATTTATGAATTACTTTTCGGAAATCCACACTCGGATTCTTGTCACATGGTTATTAGCGGAGCACTTGCCAGGCCGAAGGCCTGGCTGCGCAGCTCCATACTCATAGAACCTATGCCGTGATTTTTCATGGTCATGGCTAGCGGAATGTTTCGCGGGCGCGCCCGTCCGTGTGCACGTCCGTCCGTCCGTCCATCCACCCGTTACGTATTGAAGAGAGATGAACTGGGAACGAGGCTTTGTTTTTCGCGCGCTTCCCGCGGCTACCAACAGGGCAGTTCGCAAAAGCTTGCCTCCGCGCCAAAACAACCCGTCCTCGTCACTGAAAAAATCACGGAGAAAGACAAACAGGATACGCCAATTCCTGAAGCAAAGAAAACGGACCCTAGAACTCGCGAACGTTCTGAATATGACGGCGAACAACCTTTGCCGAAGAGGAAAAACACTGGATATCGGACAAACAAATATGAACAGAAAAGCAAGTAAGTTTAACTGTCTAAATGTGATTTGCAAAAATTGCTTAGTTAAGCTTATGTCATTTTACCAGAATAATTTTCTCCAAGTTTTTACATTCAGAGCTAAATTTACATCTTTGAATATCCGTGGTTTTGGCAATGAAGCCAAACAACGCTCTGTTTTTGATTTTGCGAAAAATTCCCGTTCTGATTTCATTTGTTTACAAGAAACTTTAGCGACAAGTCAAAATGCGATGTGGCGCGGTAACGTGCGGTAAAGTTTCTGGTCGCCCGCTCTTGGTAAACAAGGCGGCGTTGCCGTTCTTGCAGCTGAAAATACTGATTTCAAATGTTTACAATGGAAAAAAAGATTCTGATCTTTTAGCAGAATTATTAGTGTTTAACTGAACTCGACGACACGAAAATTAATTTGGTTAATACTTATACACCCACGAATCGAAGTGAACGTAAATGCTTTTAAGCTTATGATACAATTCATGAATATTTTTTCAGAACTCTTTTAAAATTATTGCTGGCGATTTTAACTGCATTGAAAACGTTTCTGATAAGTTTGGAGGAAATCTTACAATTTCCACGGATTTGAAAGATCTGCACAAGTGTTCATATAATGGCGCAAAAAAAAAAAAACACGGCCGACTAAAAAATACAATGCACATGGTTTAATGCGGATAAAACTATTGGTACACGTTTGGATAATTTTTTTATTGCTCAGGACTTGTATGATTCCCTTCTAAAATACGAAATTTTGCCTTGTGTTTTTTCCGATCATGATTCTGTTGATTTAGCCGCAATTTGCATAATGCATTTTCCCGTGGACCAGGACTTTGGAGGATAAATTTAGAATTTAATATTTACGATATGATCTCAGAAATTATTAAGAAACATGTACTGTACCGGAAAGCATTTAATTCCATTCAAGCTTGGTGGGATTTTCTTAATAATAAAGAATCTATAACATTAGTTGCTATAGATCTTGGTCGAAGTAAACAACGCATATTAATCGCGATAAGGCCACGCAATTATAATTTCTTTGATCGAAGCAAAACGGGCTCTTATTGAAGGAGATAACTCAGCGAAAACCACCATACAAACGCTTGAAAGAGAAATTCGAGCCGTAAATTTATCCCAAATGAGAGTAAACCAAATTCGTAGCAGAGTCGAATGGCTTGAAGAAGGTGAAAAACCTACCAAATTCTTTTTTTACGCTCGAAGCAACACGGCTCAGAAAAATACTGTTTATTCTATTTTTAACTCCGCCGGTGTTAAAGTCTTTTCACAAGACTCCGGCTCATTTAGATTTTTACCGTAATTTGTACTCGCGAGAACCTGTTAATTTAACAGTCCAAACCGAATTTTTGAACAAACTTGAAAATAGATTAAGTGAGAGCGAAATTTTATCCTGCGAAGAATCAGTTTTATCTTTGGCTAAAATTACCCACGCAATACGTGGGTTTTCTTCAGGGAAGCTCGGTTCAGACGGATTACCTCAAGAATTTTACGCTAAATTCTGGGATTATTTGGTCCTATTTAGTTTGGAAAATAATTCTTTCAGTGATTCAATGCACTCGATGTTGATTACAAAATTTGTTCAAAAGCTCTTACAAACAGACTTTCAAAAGTGTTACCCTCGATTATTCAAGAAGATCAAACTTGTTCCGTCCCAGGTAGGACGATTTTTGAGAATTTATTTATTTCTCTTGCGTGGCACTCTAGATTATATAAATATTACCAATGAAACTGGTATCTTGCTGAATATTGATCAAGAGAAAGCCTTTGACAGGGTAGAGAAGCATTGGTAAACTTTTTACCAATGTTAAATGCCATGAGTTTAGGAGCTTGGTGCTCACATCCGGACAATCCTTATGGCCTGACGTGGGTGTCAAGAACGCGAATCTTGGGTGTCTGGTCTAGCAATGGTAATGCAAATGTGAAACTGGATAACTGGTTACCACGCCTTTCCAAGCTAGATTAAAATTTGAACCTGTGGAAGGGTGTGGGGTATTTTTACTCCCACCCTATCGGCACTACTCAATACTAGGTTTTTAGTTAATGTTAAGACTATTTTCTTTTACCTATGGACTTCTGCTTACGACGAGAATGACATGCGAGTGCGCTTTTTTATTAAGACCATACTTATGGTATATGGGTTTTTCGAAATAAAGCAACTTTTCACAATGGCACCGAGAACTCTCGGGCCACTGTAAGGAACATAAGGAATGACATCACAACACAGTTGCAAACTGATTTTTCCCGAATGACCGAACAGAAATTTTCTGCTTTGTGGTGTCATCCGAATATTTGTGAAGCTTGTGACTCTCATAATTGAGCTACTGGCAACTCATCATTTCCAAATCAGTTTCTCGGGTAATTTTCCAAACGCAACAGATGTATTTTATTCGGAAATTAGTCATACTAGTTATTCTAGACCGAGAAAATTTTTTTTTTTTTATTTTATTTTTAAAAATTCCTTTTTATTTTTTTTATTATTTTTATTTATTTACTTTTTTTGCCTGTAGCCTCTCTATCAAAGCGTGGCTAGGTGCGAAACCTTTCATATGAATAGACCGAGAAAATGTTGTTTTGTGAGCTATTGTGGACAGAATTTGTGCAGTCTAAATGTACTGTGCAGACGGTCGTTTATATACGCTTACTGTTTTTGAGAATTGCTAAAATAGAAATATAGTCTGGTCGTCAATCTTAATTTTAATTTTTCTTGTGCTTCCGACCTTTCACCTAAGTTAAGCTTATTATTATCGTTTCTGTTCAGAGAGCTCCGCTGTTAGGCTAAGCCTATCTATATATATTATTCTATCTAGAAACGTTAAAATATTTTAATACCTTTTAAAAAAAGTACCGTCATTTTTACCTTTAAGTGAGCAATTTTACCTTTAAGTGAGCTTATATGGAGTTCGGCCGCGCGGTCATCGCTTTAAGTGTTCTAACTCATTTTAAAAGCCATAATGTCAACATCCACACTCGGTTTTGAAGAGACTGGGATCTTGTGAACATTTTGGTGGGAAATATGTTTTAGTTGGAGCGAAAAAAAACCCGTCATTTTGCCATTTTTTCAGTGCACTATGCTTCGACTTAGCCAATTTTGGCTTCTATTGGTCTGTATGTATTCGCATGCTCTTCTGTCAATGCATGGCCTAGCCCTGGCAACTTGTGAATTACTTTTCGGAAATCCACACTCGGATTCTTATAACATGGTTATTATTCTACCTAGAAACGTTAAAATATTTTAATAACTTTTTTTAAAAAGTACCGTCATTTTTACTTTGAAGTGAGCAATTTTGTATAAAGGCTTGTATGGAGTTCGACCGCGCGGTCATCGCTTTATGCGTTCTAACTCATTTTAACAGGCGCAATGTCAACATCCACACTCGGTTTTGGAAAGATTGGAATCTAGTGAACATTTCGGTGGGAAATTTGCTTTGGTTCGAGTGAAAAAACCTCCGTCATTTTGCACTTTTCAGCCGGAAGGATTTCCGTTTAACCCTATACATTAGTTATGCATACCGTTCTTAAAAATAAAACAAAAGCCAAAACAATAGAAATCCAAAAGCAAAACAATAGCGCATGCATACATAATTATGAGCAATAGTTCATTTTGGTAACGCGCACGCCCGGAGCAAATGTCTCGTCTGAGGGATCAATATTTTGGAATGATATTTATTTATTTTGTTTGGAGAGCTGTTTCTTCATCGTGCATTTTCTTTGCTTTTTGTTTCGAGTATTTAATCTTGAAGGCTCTTATTTCCATTTTAATCATTTCCCAGAAAAGCCCCTTATCATTTACTTTGCGATGTTTGTTTACGAATTACGATAATAACGAGTTGTTAATCTTCGTCAAAAATAATATTTAGCCCATAACAGCAGAATGGTCGGAATGTGTGTTTGGAAGTATATTGCACCCTTGGATCAGTTTACACAAACTTTTCGATACAAAGAGGTAGTCTAGTCGACTTTGAATTTTTTTTGGAGGCGTTGCTCCAAGTGAATCCATATGAATTTGGGTTCTTAAAACGCCATGAGTCGATTAAACCAGGAGGCGGTTTTTTTTTTTTTTTGCTTTAATTAGGGTCTGAAGTTCGACAACAGACGGCTTTTTGCCCTCGAATGGTTTGCGTCCTTTCTTGTCCAGGCTGTTGGTAACACAATTGAAATCACCTCCTAATACAACATTATCATTGATGTATTCCTTAAGAAAAGAATTGGAAAGTCCATTAGGGTTTTCCGATTTAGCGGAAATAACGCGGAAACGGAAGGATTTTTTCCGGATATATAAGTGATACAATTAACCATTATATTATTACAATGAAATTCAATTCGTTCTATAGGTGTCGGCACATTCACTAAAGCGTGATGCTTGAAGTTATTTTTGGCGGTGAATGTGCATGTAAAGACCTGTAAGCCCGGTGCAGCTTTTTCTCGACAGCTAGATTTACCTTTTTGTAAACAAGGCCAAACACATGAGGATTGACCGGGCACTGCTAAATTACTGGTATTCTTAATTTCAAAAACGTACCGTTTTTGTTTTGCTTGACAGTTAATATAGTCTCGTGTGTAAATTCATTTGCATAGCCGTATGTTGACTTCATTTTGATAGACATTTTAGGCTGCAGGCAATTTTAAATTGTATCATGAATTTGTAGTATTGTTTCCGTTCCCGGTTTCGCGGCTTAGGTATCTCAATACCTCTGAGGATACTGAAGAAGTCGTTGCAGTCAGAGCTTTGCAGGGATGCAGATTTCTATCATATACTCGGTCGGCATTTCGAAAGTTTTTTGACTGTGGAAATAATAATTTTAATCTGGATAAGTTATCGGTTTAGGAACTGATGCCTTGTTTTCTCGAGAGAGCGCTACTAAGGTTTTATCTAACTGTAGTCTGGTACTTGACAATGTTCTCACGGGGCAAGATAATCAAGGGGGACGTAGGAAAAAGAATGTATGAAGGTTAAATCATCTCCGTCGGAGTCGAAAGGACAGTCGCATGAAAAAAAAATCGCCCACTCCAAACAATGAAAAATACCATGATAATAATCTTTTACGTGCAGGCTCAGCCTCACCGGGATGTCATTATTCAAGTCTCCTTTGTTAGAATGGCACAATGGAATTCAGAGTACATGTAGGAACACTAGGAAGTAGCATTGTGTGTTCGTATGCAAATGTGCACCGTATGCAAATTGCCAGGAAGTTGAAGCATAGCACGTGCAGTTCGTGCTGAAAACAAAAAGAAATTGAAAAAATCAGTTGCGTAAGAAAGAAATTAGCATACGAAAAAAACAGCTTTTGTCTCATACGAGCTCTGGCTCAAGGAGTCATCATTAAACACTTAATGACTGGTCCCGAGGAAAACAGTGAATTTTGTTTCCCGAGAATCTCGATGTTTCTCGAGACGAAGTCGAGGGAAACATCGAGATTTGAGGGAAATAAAATTCACTGTTTTCCTCGGGACCAGTCATTAAGTGATTTGATATATATAGTACATTATCCTCCCTGCTTACTCATTAGCATTAAGTATTGGGTAGTGACCCCTGACGAGCAAAGCTCGAAAGGGCATGCCATAAGAGCTAAGAGCAGCAGGGGGGAGTGGTGGGTGGGGTGCTTCGTTCACTTTGAGCAACGTTCGCAGCAACTAATTAATTCTGCTTGGTTTATATAATGCTAAGTGACGTCACAGGAATGCTAATGAACTATGAATAGTACATTATCCTCCCTGCTTACTCATTAGCGTGAAGTATTGGGTAGTGACCCCTGACAGCGCTTCTTCACCGGATGTGCCGTTAATAAGCATCCCCACATCCTCATATACCTCCCATACCTTATTCCTTCAACGTACCCATACCTTATCCGAATAGCCAATCCCTCTATCTTATTACTAATAGATCTTTATTCTTGATATGCCTAAACCCTACCACTAGAGTTTACACACAAATTTAAATGAATTTCGCAACATTAAGCTCAGGTTTTAATAATAGTCTAGAACGCCTGGGTGAAATGTGTTAAAGACTTTTGTTTCTGGTAAGCCTCACTTAAGTCCAAAGCGAGGCAAGCCAAAATAGCGCTTGTTCCTCCCGGAGCCATCACTTGGTTCATCTTAAGATAATGTTTAGCAGTTTCCGCGGTCTTCCAGCCAACATGGGCCATAATAGACTCTAATGGTACACCTGCTAGCGCAAGGGAAACAGCACAACCACTGCGCATGCCATGCAGAGTCACCCGCCGGTTGCTGAAAGTCCCGGGGAGTTGTTGGGCATAGAAAGACAAACGGGCCTGAGCCGCCGCAGAGTCGAACAACTGATCTGTAACATCACCAGTTCTATTCGTTGCTCTAAAGAGAAAACCGAGGGTAAGACCAACGAGGGAGACAGAATTAAGCCCAGGGAAAATGACAGCCATAGCCCACTAAAGCGAGCTCAAGGGCATGCCATACAAGGCAAAGCGCTTGTGGAGTCAATTCCCGTCACTTAAGTCAGTCTAGAGAAACCGAACTGGGACAGAAAAAAGATTCTATGAGACAAAATAACCAAACAATTACAATCTGAGGCAATCCTTTATTTTGCTAACACGGTCATTTAACCAACAGCATGTAGCTATACAATAACTCTAGTTCTAGAAGCGTCTGTTCGGGCATCCCCGAGCATAATGGCCTGTCTGGCCACAGGACCAACACCTAATCGGGGGGCGAGGCCGTTCCCCTCCCCTCTTGTGGTACGGTGAAGGGGGCCGCGACCGACCAGAGATGGCACCCCTAAGAGCATTGGCCTCTTTACGTGACTTTTGAATCGCCTTAGCCCGCCTCCTCTTTAGACGCTATTAACTTGATCAAGATATTCTGCAAATTGCCATCGGTAATCAGAGGACGGCACTGGCGCAGCACTATCCCAAAGCGGTTCGCCCTTGCATCTGCCTTTTCCCTGGCTGTATCGACTAAGTTTTCCAAGGCTGCCATCGCCGTATAGGGATCGAACAACTCGGACGGTTTGGCCAATAGGGTCTGCAGCGCCGACACGGCCGTATCAACACTAGAAACATCGGCAGACTTACGTAAGGTCTCCACTTCCTTTAGAAGTTTGGCCAGCTAAAGAAAATAGAAAATTGCGAAAAGAAATGAAATTCTCCTTCTTTTTTTTTTTCGGTCAATATTTAAATCACCAGACCCTTCTCGATCCATTCCCGTTCATTGGATCCATAACGGACTATATCATATTCACCAGACCCTTCTCGATCCAATCCTGTTTGATCGGATCCTTGTCAGTCTATATTCCATTCGCTAGACCCTTCGCGATCCCCGCCGTTAATGGGATTCTTCACGGTCTATATATCCGCCAGACCCTTCTCGATCCAACCCCGTTTATTGGATCCTTCACGATCTATATCTTATCCACTAGACCCTTCTCGATCCAATCCCGCTATTGGATCCCTCTCGGTCTTCATTTGTCCACTAGGCCCTTCTCGACCCAATCCCGTTTATTGGGTCCTTCTCGGTCTATGTCTAACCACCAGACCCTTCTCGATCCAATCCCGCTATTGGATCCTTCGCAGTCTATTTATTTTATATGCTAGGCCCTACACGATCCTTTCCCGAAGATTGGCGATCTTTGCAGTCTTAATGTGCAGATTTTGCTATCTAAACTGCCCGGGAGCCCAGGGACTCGACAAAAGAACAACATTAAATACCGGCCAAGCCCCTTGGGACCAACACGGAATCAGGCCCCGCTAATCTGCATAACAAATTAACCCGATATGAAAACGTGCAATAACCAGACAAATAAAAAGTAAAATAAAAAGGTAAAATAAAATAAGACTAATGCTGTGTGTGAGCAATAGGCGAACCACGAGAAAGATACCACGTCACCGAAAAACACAAGCGTCCTTGAGCATAAAACGTAAAACAATGAAGCGAAAAAAAAAGAACTCGAAATGACAAACGCTCGGACGCGCGAATAATGCAATAACACGCCCGTACAACAGCAGCGGAAAATGTCCATACTAAAAAAATCAAAGGGCTCTTAAAGCCATCTCGTTAAAGCGTTAGAACGTGTGGTTAATAAAAACAAAATAGAAGAATTGATAGTGAATATGGTAAAGATGCCGTTGTAGCGCACCTTTAGATTAAGTCTACTTAAAATACGTACATGAAAACATCACATGATGCATATCAGCCAATAGAAATTTATGTTCACGAAATGGGCTTTACATTTTCAAAAAAAAAACAACTTTAACATAAAAGGCTGATCAGACAGCAAATTTGTTCGATTTCTTTTAATAAGATATGCCCGATATTTCGGTAAGACAAAACTAACCTTCATCAGGGGCTAGGAAAGCTTGGTGAAGATAGAAACAAACGGTTACAATATTTAAAATGGGCTAAGATAAATTGCTGGCACACGATAGGCTAATAAACAAGTAACGGTCCAGCTATATATTGCTACTGTTTGTTCTAGTGGTCCTTGCATTTTTACAGAAGTTATTTACATTTTCACGCTAGTAACTAAAATGGGGTCCTATTATTTGGTTATACAATAGACGTGTTTAGAAAATGTTATAGGCTGGGCCTTATCATCATCATTATTATTTTTTTTTTTGCAAAAGGAGGGGAACCCGTGCCCCTCTGCTAACAACTTCTCTGTACAGCATTGGGGGATCTTTTCTCATCAGTGCTCCACTTTTACAAGACCAAAAGCCAGAATAATCCTCAACTTCGACGACTAAGGAGAGCTTTTTTTCACAAGATTTGGTGCCGTTTTTTCACCACAAGCAAGAAAGCGTCTTGTAACCAACTGTCTTCGCTTTGGTGAGTGCGTGCTTTTCAATTTGGGTTTTGGTCTCGCGAGTTTTCTCGCCCTCGCGTTACGTGGAGATGGCCGCGCGTACCGCACACCAGCCGTTCGCCCACACTAGAACTTACTGTCCGCTTGATAGTGGAGGAAAACCTGGATCTTGACTCGCTCAGTATAGCGCAGTCGTTACCGAACTTTAAGGAAGAAATCGTTGGGACAGAATCGGCCACGCGGTTGGCGGCATCGGGCTTTGACTGCGAAAGCCGCGTTATTCCTTTACGCCTTTTACGGCAAAAAGCACTACACGTGTCATGCTTCATTCCCGTTGAATTCCCCGATGAAAACCTGCTACAACTCGTGGAACAATACGGCGACCTCAAAGCGCGAGCAGTCCGCCGGCTTTGCTTCAAAGCTAGGCGCACATCGAGAACGGCATCCGTGTCGTAGAATTCACACGTTTACAAAAGGCAGTGCCACGCAAATAAGTCACTCAAGGTCTCGAGTTATTTTTTTAAGTACACTGGCCAGCCAATACTATGCTACCGGTGCCAGTCTTCCGAGCGCGTTGTTAAAGACTCCCCGAAGGCGAAACGCCGCGAGGCGAACCGCGAGGCTCCAGTGCCCGGAGGGGGGACACCAGAGGCCTCCCGACCCCCACTACAGCAACCAGCAACGACACTCCCCCTGTAACCACAATAGGCCATTTGCACGATAGCGTCATTTGACTACAACTACCAGAACTCATTTCGTTTTTCCTTTCTTTTTTAAATTTTGTAATCCCAGTGAGGTTTAAATAACAAAGGTCCTAATTTGCACTACAAAACAAAAAAATGAACCTCCGTGCGACCCTTCTCCAGAAACTGCCGGCCACCCCCTACTACCGATGCCGTGAGCGTAAGCGTGAGAAGTCCTGTCTCGTGGTAATTTAAATACAACAGATGATCACACGCGTTTGGCGGAGATCAAAGATCTCCTAAAAACGCCATCATTCGCAGTAAAAAACAGTGGATAAAGCTGGGGGAAAAACCGACCAAGTATTTCCCGGGAGTATTTCTACCAGCTTGAAAATCAGCGACAAACACGCGACTCAATTTCAGAGTTGCGTGCCAACAATTCAATCGTGACTTCCGATAAAAATATTCTTCGCGAATGTCGCGATTTTTATCGTAACCTCCATTCGGCTGAACAAGTTTATTTATCTAGCCAAGACTGGCTTTTAGACCAACTGGATAAAACTCTGGCATCTGAAGACCAGGAGAAATGCGAAGGTGACCTCACACTCTTCGAATGTCAATGTTTTGTAATAACGAAATATAATATCCAATTTATTCAACACTTTTGAACAGTTTAATGGTAAAATATTTATTGATTTCAAAGTTGCGTTTGTGAGTTTATTTTTAGAGATTTGAATTTACAAAATGGTAATTAGATGACGCCGACCCGGGACTTTGCCATTATTTCTACGCCAATTTACAATGCGCAGTTTACAGCTTGAGGATAATAATTTGATAAATACTAAAAAATAAACTGTGGAAAAACGTAAGAATTCACTAGCATCCGTGAGATTTTCAAAACAGATCACCATATCTGTACAAGCCATGTCGGGATGCAATCCCGAACGCCATTATGAAACAACGGATCAGGAGGTTCTTCAAGCTCCAAGAAACACTACTCAAAAACAGAATAAAACAAGGAGCTAAAACATAAACTGCAAGAAGTCATTATTCCAGTAGAGATACGGCAGCTTCAGACTTTGATCTTGGACACTTACATCCGTGATAAAGATCCACTTTCTCACAAGTCTTGCACACCGCAGACTTAGACACTAAATCACCGGCTGAGAGATTGGAGGCTCAGAGACCGGACGAGAGAAAGCGGCGGAAATCGAGCCTCAGAGATTGACTGATCCAAGCATATTCATAACAATTAACAAAAACTGCAGCCGATCACTACTTGTCTTGCAACAAAAGTTAGCCAAAGACGCTCCAACATATGCCAAGAGAACTAGCATAACGAAGGCATAGACTGGAAACAATAATTCTATAAATGGCAGTGAGTGTGCACAGCATGTAAACTGACCTCCTGTCATTAAAGAGATTTATATCCCAAAGATAAAAGAGTCATACAATACATCGAGCATTTGTCACATCTCTATTTTGGTGATCAAAGGGGAACAAATATCTCGTAGACCTTCTTGGGAAAGCTATTCTAGAAGTTTCTTTATACATTATGCAACTAGCGGGAGTCGTGTTTGGCCTGTCACTTTTATAATACTGATATTCTCAAATTAATATATGTATCATATGTTTAATAGATAAACGTAAAGAAAGCCAAATTTAAAAAACGTGAAAAGTATGAAAAGTATGATTTTCTAGTACTTAGGAAACAAAACTCTTTCACCCCTGACCAAGTTAACTTTAAATATATATTACCAGTTATTCAGATTCCCATTTTGGCGATTATAAATGGCCAAACACAATAACATACGAGAGGAAAATAGTTAACAACTTCAAAGCTATAGCACACGCACTTTTTCTTATCAATTACTACCACAAACAGACTCAGTAGATGGGGTTAAACGGATGTTGAACTATGTTTATTCAAATTGATACTGCACAAGAAACAACACCCTAAACCGGGTGAGGGGTGGGGGGGGGGGGGGGGGTTGCTCTTGCTTTCACAAAGGATAACACAGGAATGAATGATCGTGACAGTGGAACGCTCAAAAAGGTTTTATCTGAATACATGCATTCCAAAGATATCCATAACGGAAACTAGTGTAGTAATTAACCCTTTTAACATATCTATGATAAAAACACTCAATTACTACCACAAACAGACTCAGTAGATGGGGTTAAACGTATGTTTATTCAATAAACCGCCAAACCCAAAGGGGAAAAAGAATAAAAAAAGGGTTTGAGAAGAAGAAGTTACGATGTGGGAGAGAGTCTGGTTGTGATAGAATGGATAATTTTAAAATTATTTTCGTTGGAAAGAGTGAGATAGATTAAATATGCGTCACTCTTCTAATCGCCATGCGATTTAATAAAAGCTGTAGGCGCTCGATTACAAAAAGCAAATGTAGCGCCTCCGCGACGAAAACTGTGCGAGGAATACTGTGTGAGGAATACTGTGCGGGATTAAACCCAATGGTTGAAAGAGCATTATACTGGTGAGCCAAGATAGGCCTGTACGATCCCCGAGATTGACAAACGAATAATGGTGAAGAGGGCGACAATTGTACACTAGCTAAATACTGCCTAAGCGCGGTGACAGGACAAAGGGGCGAACCGAGAATAAACGGCAAGGGAATTTCTAAAACCCGCTCCCGAAACTGGAGTGTCTTAGTGCGCGTGATGCGCAACAAAACCCCTTGCGGTGTGAAAGTCATGCTAGATAGTGTCAAAAAACACGCCTGGAAATCGCCAATTTCAGACTACTAAATTAGAGATACGTAAAAAAGAAAAGAAGGCTACTAAAAATAAAGCACGCATGCAGACGTGCAAATGATTATCTAAATCGAAAAGACGGGACAATTGTAAAAGGATCTCAACAGTGATCGGTTCTTTTCGTGCGTCACAATCACCCAAGATCCGACGCACCGCTCGTTTGGCAAGATAAACGTCATATTAAATCGTCAAGAAAGGCAAAACTGGCACCACACGACCGGTTAATATGTGAAATAATGCTCAAATAATTAACGATCGAACGGTATGACGTTAAAGAACGTGACAAAAAAACTAAATAAAGCAAATAAACGGATTTGGAAACTGGGAAAGGCAAGAAATCGAAATATTGGCAAAACAATAAATATGTTCGCATATAGCATCTCATAGAGCGCTTTGTGGAGTCGCAAAAAGCATGGACCTGGATAGTTCCTAAATACTGCTGCAAAGCGTCGATGTGATCTGCGAGATAAAATTGAAAAACAGATTGAAAGAAAGAAAAATCAATAAACTCAATAAGGATCTATGAAAATAAATGGAAGTAGCTACTTAATATACATTAAAAACGAACATAGAGTCGCTAGGAAATACTTGGGTAAGGTTCAAGGTAGCTACGGCATGCTGCAAATAGTCTGAGTACGAGGAGTCTAAGTGAGAACGACTCAACGCATCCGCTAAAACGTTAGACTATGACTTCCCGCTAATGTAACGCGCAGATAAACGGATATTGTTAAGAGACAGCAACAACCAAATTTCACGTAGACAACGCTGCATGAAGGCGTTCGTTGAACGTTGATTGTTCAGTGCGTATACGCTGACCTGATTGTAAGCAGTTCGAGCTGGTTAATGTTCAAATATTGACTAGCAATAAAAGGAGGAAACTTGGCATGGAAGAATTCCCCAAAACACACTGCACCACAAGCATCAAGACAAGCATCACATGCCAACAGTTCTGGATCGGACACAGTAATGGCGGTCGGAATTGTTGCTCTTGCTTTCACAAAGGATAACACAGGAATGAATGATCGTGACAGTGGAACACTCAAAAAGGTCTTATCTGAATACATGCATTCCAAAGATATCCATAACGGAAACTAGTGTAGTAATTAACCCTTTTAACATATCTATGATAAAAACACTCAATTGCATCACCTTCCTGACTCTTCAACGAACCAGATACAAACACGAATAAAAAGTCAGAAAAGATTGTTTGTGAAGCAAAGTAACAGGTGAAGTTAAATCGAATTTAAGAACTCTACTAACTTACCGTTTCCTAAACACAGATTTTAAAAGCCCGTAATCGTCACACTCGTCGGACTCCATCCTCAAACACGTGCAGACTGCACAATCGGTCAAACTCGAAACGCAACATTCATATATTTTCCAACTAGGGTTGAGTGAGGCATGAAGTGGAACTTGAAGACAGTTTGGACAATAAAGTTAATGTTTCGTGTTTTTGTTTCGTGCCATTTTAAAGTTATTTCTGCTTCTTTTCTTTCTTTGTTTTTTGTTTTTTTGGTAAAAATCGTAAGGAATTATTTTTCTGTTTTTTTTCATCCGCATTTTATCATCCGCATTTTGTTATCCGCATTTTATTATCCGCCGTCCGCCATCCGCCATCCGCCGCCATCCGGTCCTCATTTTACAGAACGGTGAACTCTCATAACTCATAACTCTCATAACAGTGAACTCCTAGACGACCGGCACAACAGTCATTTGTATTCCCGATTCAACTCCAGACACGTCCTCAAAAGAACCAGAGACTGTTATCATAATACTGATACGTTTTTACAACAAGGTACAATAATTCACTCACTAGTTTTTCTCGTTGTTTATGTTCATATTGGCGCCAGAACAGCAACCATAACTATGGGAACTATACAACCTCCGGTCAGGAAGTAAAATTGCAGTTTAATACCGATGCCTTGGATTTTATTTATACTTCACCAGAAATCCGCAAACATTTCCTTCCAGCAGAAATTTTAGCTGTCTCCGCGACCCGCAAAATATCCTTGTGCACGGTAGCTAAATTAACAAAACTATGACGTCTTTCCCATACTATTGCATAATCAAACCGTAATAGCAATGAATCAAAATAGAACAAACGCAATTTTGCTTTACCATATCGCTCATATTAAAACACAAACTTTCCCGTCCCATTTAACTTTCTTAAAACGTCTCCATTCGTAAAAATACACCGTGAAATTCTCAAACTGCGTTTGCCAAAAAAAAAAAAAAACGCAAGGCAGCTTAAATGGCTTTACGACAAATGATTGAAACTGATAGGTAACGTGAGATATCGAAACTTAAGAAGAACTTAATACCTTTGCGGTAACGTAATGTGAGATATGACAAGTTCATCACAAGTTTTGACATCCCGATACCCAAGGGAACTTAACAATAGGTCCGGGGGTGCTCCCCAAAAATTTTAGGAGCAGTATGTGACGCCCTTCTTGAAATCCTAACCGGTTTAACCAACCATATCCTCAATGCCCTAATATAGCTTCTATAAAGAAGAAACAACTAACCCCCCCGGACAAAAGTCCACAAAAATTTGTTAACAACTTTTGTCCCCATATTCTACTGACTCCTATATCTCGTTTCGCGCGCATGCGCTTTAACGAGATAATAACCTCTAAAGATTCTTTCCGCAGTTCCTGCGAAGAACTGGCTGCAACTGTTGCCGGCGTGGTATGCTCTGGCGCAGAAACAGGTGAAGACGCAGAAACTGGAATTTGAGCTGGAGTTTGAGCTGCCGGACCCGGCTGTAAGGCAGCAACAACCGAGTCCTTTTGCTGGCCATCGACAGTCGGGAGCGGCGTTGGAAAATTGTGCTTCGCTGTGACTTTGAGCAACGTTCGCAGCAACTGACACTCCTAATTAATTCTACTTGGTTTATATAATGCTAAGTGACGTCACAGGAATGCTAATGAACTATGAATAGCAACAAGAAAACCACAACACAACACAGTTTAAAAACGCGCCGAGCACTCGATCCATCATAATCATGCCACCTTTTGTCACGGTCTGATCATGATCTGATCACGTGCGCTAGCGGGCAACAGTGCAATGTTACCCTCTGACGTCAAAATTATTGCCCGCTTTCGCAAATGTTGCCCGCTTAGCATAATTGGCGGGAAATAGTTTGTTTGTTAGATGTCATGTGACGATGATTCAACTAATCAACACGCGCGTTGTATTGACAAAAACTCCAGCTATATAACAATGCTTGTTGTTGTCGTACGTTTTGAGAGCCGAAAATTCTGAAGATGAAAAGAGGAACCTGCCAAACAGCGCTATTCTAAAGACAACTCGCTTAGTAAGTGGTGTATGATTTTTGCTGTTTAGCGACAGAGAATGACGAATATGAATTTCCTGCGATGCAGGGGTGGATCCGGGGGGGGGGGTGAAATGGGTGAATTTTCACCCCCCCTTTTCTGAGACCCTTTCTTTCTGATACACTGACCTCAAACACCTCAACCAGGGTTTCGTTCTATTGCATTTAAAATTTCACCCCCCATTTTAAAAATCCTGGATCCGCCCCTGCGATGAACTCACGTGGTTTCAGCTGAACGCAAAAATTCAACACTTGGATACTGGTTACATTATAGTCGCTTCACTTTTGTTTAGTTACGTTCCTTGTTGACGAATCAACTGACAGCGGATGATCTTGGTTTATCGTCCCAAACTGTAATTGATCGAGTTGCCATATTCAGCCATCTGATTCCACGCCTACAAGAATTGCTTTATCTAGCGAAGACACATCAGACGAGCTATAAATACAAGTACTGCTGGGCAAAATATTCTGCAATCTTCCTGCGTAAGACTGACAGCTCTCGAGTAATCAGATTGGAATCAACCGAGGATTTGGCTAACCAGCTAACACTGAGAGAAACTGATGATTTCACTTCTCAACATGGACCCCCTGATAAGTATTCTATTAACTGGTATTATCGCATTAATCTCTTTTCTAATGACTCAGAGGAAAGATAAACGCAGACAAAACAATCTGAAATATTTATTACAAGAACTGCCTTATTTTTATTTCAGAGGAGACCTAGCATCTTATCACGGTCAGTTTAATAATAATTATCTCACCAGATATCAGACTAAAAAAATTTAGATAAGCTATCCAGCTTATATGATTTTGATTTATTTAATTTGAATACAAAATTAGATGAAAACTTAAGCTCAAATAATAATCAATTTAATCGGTGCATACATAGCCGAAACCTCTCTCCACAAACTTTTTATGAAATGAAAAGCAAATTATCGAAAGATGAAATCGATAGTAGTTTCTCGATTTTTCATAATAATGTAATAAGCCTGAACCGTAATTTAGAAAATCTTCAAACCCATCTTCTAGACGAACTTAACTTTCATTTTAATATCATCGGAATTACGGAAACTAAAATTACCAATTCAAATTCTGATGTTTCCTGGCCAAAAATACCAGGCTACGAATTTGAATACACTCCAACGCCTCTAGCTTTTGGAGGTGTCGGAATGTTTATTGATGAAACACTGAACTATACAATTTTAGAAAGCACCTCAAATGAAGCATTTCAAGCTTTGTGGATAGAGATTCATATGGTTCAAAAGAAAAACATAATTTGCGGTGTTATATACAGACAGCACAACTCTCCGGGTTGTTTTACGTTATTTTGAAGTAACTGTAGAAAAATTAACTTCAACTGGAAAACAAATCTATATTTTAGGAGATTATAACATCGATCTATTGAAATTTGAGTCCTGTCCGTATAGTCATGACTTTTTATTGTCTCTCCAAAGCTGTTATCTCATTCCTACTATTGATAAACCAACACGTGTCCGTAATAATTCTGCCACTCTCATTGATAACATTTTTGTCAATAATCCTGACCAAGTTATAATTAGTGGAAATTTAATCTCTGATATTAGCAATCACTTTTCTCAATTCTGTATTATGAAATCAGCCAGAGATAAACCTAAGGTTAAAGCAACCAAATTGCGCGATTTTTCACGGTTTTCAGTAGACCGTTTTAGTGATGATCTCTCCCAAGTTGATTGGAGCAGTATTATCTCTAATGAAGCTAATGACGTGGATAAGGTATTCTCTTCTTTTTTATAATATATTCAATAAAATTATTAACAAGCATGCACCCATGAAAATAATTTCACACCGAAAGGCAAAACAACTCTCTATAAACCATGGATAACAAAAGGAATAAGGAAATCAATTAAGATTAAAAATAGGGCTTTCCGATTTAGCGGAAAATCAGGCCGATTTTCCGCTCCTTTTAAGTGACGCGTGCACAAAATATTTAACTGACCGACATTCAGTTGAATGTGAACTTGATAATTCTTTTATAAATTTTGGTAGATCGCAGACATGGTAAACAAATTGCTCCATAGCCTTTTTGCTAGTGTTCTTTCGTTTGTGAATCTTCATGCACAACCAGTGAATAAAATTCACACACGCTTATTACGTAGTAATTTTTATTTGGTTAAATTGAACTTAATTTCTTAACCTACGCAAAAATTTTTTTCGTCTGTTTGAAAGAAAGCCACATGTAGAAACAACAAATGGAAGAAAGAGCCTTTTGTGCCTAAATACAGAACTGATAGAGGCATAGACTTTTTGAAAACCTATACAATGTTCTATTTGCATTCGGATGGAGCGTAATCTTCGATTTGCCTGCCTCTGTCTTCGATTGTGGACTATTCGTCGGGGCACAATTAATGGCTGTCTTGCGGCATAGCCACCATCTGCAATTAGTCGTGCTCGTCTTGGCAAATCTCGAGCCATACCACGGCCAATACGCGGAAGGGTTTGGTAGCACTGCGCATCATTCATATGACCAGGAAACCTACATGCACAAAATCAGTACATATGTCAAGCCATATGGCATTAAAGGCAAGTAAAGAACTTTCGATTACAATATTTCATTAACCCTGTGACAAGTAACACGATAAGACCATCAGCATCTACTACGAGTTGTGTTGACATGAAATGGCATCGTTTATCCCCACGATAGAACTCTGCCTGTTCAGGACCTGAAGGTCGATTTATTCGATGGATTGTACCATCTATCATTCCGACGGCATTTGGAAAACAATAGAAAGTATTCAATAACTCTCGCCACTTTCGCAAACTATGCCAAGTGATGTAATGTCTGTAATTTACAAATAGAACTGGGACGATATGGTAAATTTCTTCTGCGACGGTACTTTTTGAAATCTGAAACATATGTGCTAGGACATGCAATTTTAAGTACTGTCGCAACCAAATTATGACCAGAATGACTCTATTGCGAACGTTGAGAATACAGCGGCGTCTCCTGTCCGTTCTTGGGGCACGGGGCAGGTGTCTCGGCGCAGTAACATCATGATAGACCTTGTCCACCATGGCTTCTGCCATCTCGGGAGTCTCACCCGTCATGTACCAAAATATGATGGGATTCAACTCTAGTATTTGCCATACATCTCTCCCTCTGTTGCGTTGACCTCTAAAGTTTGGAAAGAGCTGATTCATCAGTGTTCCGCTTCTATCAGTGTTTACGAGAATCGTCAAAGTTACCAACAAATAGTTGATACTAAGGGTAAAAAAATGCGGTAGAGGTAAAAATTGTGGAGCAACTTGATTCAAATGGAGGACCTCATTTGCCATGAATAGCAAAGAAATCAGTGCCAAACTGATATATAGTAAAAAGGTGGGTGGTGGAGGTGGATAGTCCGGCATATTTGCATATGTACCAAAAAGCGTTATTCTGCAAAACAAATGGTGTAAAAAGCAAAGACGATGTTAAAAATTATCATTTTAAACGTTGAATAAAACATAATTATGGGATTTTTGTATGAGGCGCGAGTTTTATACAATTTCAAAGACTCCAATCATAATAAAAAAAACAACAACAACAAAACAAAAGTCTCGTCCAACAGAATTATGAAGCATTGTCAGGTCCTTTTCGCACGTGTGAATAAAAAGTATTTTTTCCTCACATATCACACTGATGCATGCGTGTGAAAATTAGACACATAGGTGTCAAATTTTCTACTTTTCAGATTTTGGCTTATTTTCGGTCTAAAAACAGAATGCAAATTACTGGAACCCCGCTAGAATCAGACAGCATAAGCGTATTCTGAGAGAATAAATAAAGGGAAAATAGGTGCCGTTTTCGTTTCGGCTCAGTACGGGATTGAAGAAAGCTTCAAATCTTCCGCCATTCCGGTTTGTTTGTCTGAGTCATGACGTCACTCACGCGCTTCGCTATTATCGACAATTTCTAACAAAACGGTGTGAAAAATTAATTTGGCCTAGGACGGGATACTTTATAAGGCGTTTTCCATGCACATTTTGTGAGTCATTTTGGACGTTTTGATGGATTTCAAAGACAATATTTTTCTCAAAGCGGCATTTACGGGCGAAATAGAAAGTCGGACCCAAAGCTTTAATAATGCGTCGAAACAAAAGGCGCCAACAAAACGCAAGAAACAAACGAAGCACAAGTACAGTGAGTTGGAAGATTTAATAATTGTAAAAGCAGTAGAGATGAAAGGGCGAGACTGGAGAGCGGTCCTGACCTTTATGAAGCAAAACAGCGCGATTCTCGGAAAAGATGGTGAATTCTACGAAACATGTGAGGTTGGGGACCGTGGAATGCAGGACCGCCTTCGAAAACGGGCTTCCTTACTCCTCAACAAAGAAAAGGAAAAGTAAGTATGCTTAGACACTTCACAATGTATATTCTATTAAACTCAGTATTTCAGAGTCTGCGAGAAAGAAATGGTATGTTTACAGCGGCAGTTTACACAGGCAATATGTCGCGAAAGACAATGGCATTGTGGGCGATGTTTTGTCTCCGCCAAGTTGCAGCGATTTTTGATCATGTTTGAAACTTACACTAAATCGCCAGTGAATGTCTATTAATTATTTCTTTGTGATAGGACAAATTCAACGCGCACTGCGGTCGAAGATGAGTTCTCAACTGAACCTGGAACACTGGAGCCAGCATCCGCAGCAGCACAGGAGCATTCCGACGATGGGTCCACAACGGAAGATGGTTGTGTTGAGGAAGAAATGACGAGCATTTGTCGCAAAATTAATCAGCGCGACAATAGATACAGGATGGATGCTGCTGAAGGTTTAAAAAGTATTGAGACAGGAGCCGTCGTGATAGAGGAAATAAAACACAAGTCTAAGGAGGAAAAAGGAAACAAAAGGTAAGTTTTAAACGCGCTCGATTTCAGTAATAGATCGCGGGAATTGTGTCAGTGCAGTATTTATATTTCGAAAGGCCATGTTGCATAACTCTCGTTAATTTTCTGGTTAAAATGTTTACCGAAATCGACTTTTATTAGCAGTAGTTATAGTAGTCTTATTTCGAAAACTGAGCGACTTCGGTACGAGTTTGAGTCAGACTGCGACTTTGTATTTAAAAAGTGTGATAACCTAAGAGGCCCGCCATATAATCAGACATGGAATATACTGGATATATTTTCAAAGTTTCTCCATTCTGTTTTTACACTTTTATCTTTAGAAAGAAGAGACGTAAGGACACATCTACCACGTCACAGAAGTTAAGCCAACTGGTGGACCAGCTGCCCCAATTTTTAACAAATGCCAATAAGGCGGCAGAAGCACGTACCCAAGCGCTGGCAAAATGGGAGAAGAAATTCGGTCTAGATGACTCGTCTTCAAGTGATTAATTATGTACCGATTTTTTTTCAATTTTGAAATAAAGTTTGTTTTTTGTATGTTCGGTCATAATTTTCTCGCTTTAATCGCTACTCGCTTGTCTCGCGCTTGCCTGATAAACACCAAAAAATAACGGCAGCCCTGTTCTGCAACTGTTGGAATGAGCTATAGGATACGTGAATTTCGACTAAATAAAAACAAATTACACTATAAATAAAGACTTTATTCCACTTTCGGACCAAGGGTATGTTGAACTGAAAAATCCTCGACGCTAAACTTAATTGAATTTAAATTCCCTTGCCCACTTACGTATGTCTACACGTGGCTAAACTAATTTGCATTGTTTTGGTGCTATTTTTTTACAACCACTGGGTAGGAAAAACTTCATCCGTATCGTTCGAACCTCGTGTGATCCAAAGATGGCCATTTTCTTTCGTTTATACTTTTTACCATTCCTTTCTAACTGCCCGGGTTTATTTTGTTGGATTAAACTTACTGTCGCTTCGTTGATTGCTGTTTACTGCCCATTACGCAAATAATTAAAATCCCTCTGTCCCATATCCCTTCTTCAACCATTCAATTTTAAGTGGCTGATGACAGATGACCCGTAATAGGCCAACCAGAATACGTGACCTTGAAAGCCCTTCTCCCAGCTCACGCTGTTTGGGGTGTTGGTTACGACAACAATAAACTGCAAAGTTTCGTGAAAATGGGTAAACGCGGCTATTGTTCTATAAAGGTATAAAAAAACAATAACGTCCACTTCCGCAGATTTTCCGCTAAATCGGAAAGCCCTAATAAGTTATATATGTCTGGCAATGACACTCTATATAAACTTTATAGAAATAAAATCTGCAGCTTAACGCGAATTAGCAAAAAACAACATTATCTTGAATACTTTAACGTAAACTAACTAATATGAAAAAAACTTGGAACGGAATAAATGAGTTATTAAATCGAACTACCAATAAGAGTAAATCAATTAGCGTACTTAAGGATCCTAAAAATAATAATAAAGTCACCCGTGATCTTACTCGAATACCCAATGTTCTTAACGAGCATTTTGCAACAGTAGGATATAAATTAGCGAATCAATTACCACCAACAAGAAAACCCTATACTGACTTCTTCGATCAATCTAAATCTCCTGAATCGTCTTTTTGCTTCCAACAGGTCACCCCAGCTGAAATTAAATTGGAAATATTGTCTATTCCAAACAATAA
The DNA here is from genome assembly GCA_022457155.1 of Cladopsammia gracilis. Classification (NCBI taxonomy): domain Eukaryota; kingdom Metazoa; phylum Cnidaria; class Anthozoa; order Scleractinia; family Dendrophylliidae; genus Cladopsammia; species Cladopsammia gracilis. The sequence goes on from JAJGOT010001019.1 coordinate 70,999, forward strand.
ATCTCATGGCCTTTATTCTTGTCCTACAGGATTACTAAAAAGTGCAAGTAGTATTATAAGTGATATTTTAGCGGAAATACTTAACATGTCTATTACACTCGGTATATATCCTTCCAAGTTAAAAATGTCAAAAATTATACCGATATATAAATCAGATGACGAGACTGATTCGAATAACTATAGACCAATATCTTTATTATCAAACTTCAACAGAATTTTTGAAAAAGTGATGTATAAAAGAATGAAATCTTTTATAAATGAAAATGAGATACTGTATTCCTCCCAATATGGCTTTCGAGAATCGCATTCAACTCAACATGCAATCCTTGATATAGTAAATACTATTCAGACTAACATGGACGAACGTCTATACTCATGCGGTGTCTTTATTGACCTAAAGAAAACTTTTGACACAGTTGATCATGATATTTTACTTGATAAACTTGACCACTATGGCTTTCGCGGAGTAATAAATAAATGGTTTTCGTCTTATCTCCAAGATCGAACACAAACAACACAAATAGGTCCCTATATTTCTGAAAGAATTAAAACTCCTTGCGGTGTTCCTCAAGGATCTGTATTAGGCCCACTACTGTTTTTATTATATATATATATATATATATATATATATATATATATATATATATATATATATATATATATATATATATATATATATATATATATATATAAAACCGAAAATGTGAGGGTCAAGAGTCCAACTCCAATGTAGCTTTGCTGGTTTATTCGCTCGACGTTTCGACCATAACGCTCTTCATCAGGAGCATCTGAGGTATATACTAACTGTTACAACATTCGAAATTTAAAAAAGCTTAACGGAAAGAATACACGTGACATGCTGGCGTAATAATCAGATATGGAGCTATAAAGCTAAAATAAACTAAGCAAAACAGTATATCACGTGATTTTAACTAGGCTATTAATAGTAGGCTTTGAATTTTTTCCTTTAAGCTTTTTAAATTTCGAATGTTGTAACAGTTAGTATATACCTCAGATGCTTCTGATGAAGACCGTTATGGTCGAAACGTCGAGCGAATAAACCAGCAAAGCTACATTGGAGTTGGACTCTTGACCCTCACATTTTCGGTTTTATTTACGATTATTTCAAGTGTCCACGATCGCTTTAGTGATCCTCCAGCAAGCATTTTACGTTGGTTAAGGATCTGCATTGTTTGCGAGACCCCTCACGAGTTCTTTGTTATATATATATATATATATATATATATATATATATATATATATATATATATATATATATATATATATATATATATATATATATATATACATACATGTTCTGATATACTCAATTTTTATCTTTTTGCTGATGACACAAATATTCTTTGCACTGATAAAAATCTTAAGTCTCTAGAACAAGTTGTCAATGCTGAATTACGTAAATTACATGACTGGTTAACCTCCAATAAATTGAGTCTTAATATAAAGAAATCAAACTATGTTATATTTTATCCTTATCAGAA
>JAJGOT010001019.1:80000-102832 GCA_022457155.1 Cladopsammia gracilis
TTACGAAAATGTAAGTTAAAAAAATACATCATAGGGGTGCATGGGAACCCTACTTTCCGACTCGACTACTTCCACTGTCCACTCCTATAATACACGATCCTCCACTTCTAATAACTTCTATATAAAAAACTCGAGACTTGAAATACAAAGAAAAGCCTTTCCTAGAATTGGAGCAAAATTATGGAATGAGATACCATGCTTTCTGAGAGAATTACCAAAGAGTTCATTTAAAAACAAAATTAAGAATATATTTTTTGACTATACTTAAAGAAGCAGATTCTTATATTAACATTGACGAGATTATCTCTCAAGTTAAATCAAAAAGTAATTAATTAATATTTTCACAATTCTCTTTCTTTTATTTCAATCATTTGTTTCTCTTTTTTTTCTGTTGTTTGATCCTTTCTTTTTATTTCAACAAATTGGCGTGTGTAGCGATTTCTAATCATGTAATTAATTTCACTGGCCTGCCAAGATTAGCTTTTGCTACCTGCAGGCCAGTTTTATAAATTCTATAATAATTATAACTAATAAAGATTTTTGTTGTTGTTGTTTTTTTTTGTTGTTAAAAAAATTGCCGTTCAATGACTACTGAAAAGGGACATTAACGTTAATTTTACGCAAAAGTAAATCCACTGTGTAATGCAATCGAATTAGGCCCGGTTCAAACTTTGAACTTCACATGTGCCGAATCTAATGTAAATGAGCAAGAACAACAGAGTTTTCTCATTTGCATTAGATTCGGCACATGTAAAGTTCAAAGTTTGTTGAAAGAATATTAAAGATTCAGCCACCATTTGTTGTGTCAGTTGAGATTTTGATAATTAATATTAAGTCAGGTCAGTGACTTTATATCTAATAAAACACCACATACTAATCGCGTTCGAAAAACGTAATCCTAATTTCGTGTTGGTTGTCCTGTGGTTTATGTGCAGTAAAATCTGAGATTTTTTGGTAGACGGTCTTCCATTTAACCGCCCCTATCGTTTTTTTCAGGGGCTAATCTCCGCCGGAAATTCCTTCGAACGCGTCTCCATAAGCTGTGATTACTGCTAGTTTATATGAATGTTTTCATCAGATATAAAGTCAGTGCACGTGACGTATTATCGATCTGTTAGGTTTGTGGGCTTTAATTGTTTTGAAATTGCGACAACCTATTGTATTTACTTTAGAAAGTCTTTTCACTTGTCAAATATCTCACCAGAAAATAGACAATGAATAACTGAAAATGCATTGTGCAAAATGACCCAACACCACATTTTTATCGTCAATTAGCTAGTAAGGCGGAAAAAGTCTTTCCGTTTCCGCTAAATCGGAAAACCCTATTTAGGAAAGAGATTTGATGTTCTGGATCATTAGGCGCATAAATATTCACGAAAACTGTTTTCGTATCGCTTATAGTGGTTTCAATTAAGACGCATCTTCCGTGGTTATCTGTTTTAATTTTTTCAATGCGCACGTCAAGTCGAGGTTTGAACAACCGCTCTGCTGCTCTGCTGTGTGAGGAGCCATGACTATAAGCAATCTTACCACCCCATTCCATCTCCCACTTTTTAATTGTTTGAGATGCAGAATACGTTTCTTGAATAAAAACGATTTCAACTTGTTGACGATGTAGCGACCGAAGGACCTGTCTTCTCTTTCGCGAACTGTTTAGCCCTCTAATATTCAAAGTTAAGATCTTATACATTGAAATGTAGTATTAAGTACGTAATAAATAAATAATTCTATTGTTGATAAAAAAATTAGGAGCAGAAAACGAAAAAGGAGAATTCGCTCGAATAGATGGAATTTCCTTTGATATTGTTTGGCGACTTGCATAACACAAAATTCATATGATTTTACATAGTGAAAACAGATTTGATTTAAAAAGCATGGAACAAAGAGAACAAATACAATACGGTTCAATGTGACTATCAAGAACTTACCTATCGTTTGTTCGGTAGTTACGTAGACCGGTAGATGCAGAACACGGTAGATTCTGCATGTGCCGGAGCACATATTACGTAAAACAAAAGGAACAAAGAACGACAATAATACAAATGCAAAACAAGACCAAAAATACAATACCTCACAAACAATAGAAGACAATGAGTGGTTCATGGATACCGGTACATGCAGAAAGACCCCAGAACACGGTGTTGGCCATCGAAAAAAAAGTCAGTGTTCAGTATACTATTAATAGTCCATTAAACGGCCATACAATGGAAATGCTTCTGTTTCGGGGCCGCGGTAAAGCGACTTGTCCGCGATAATTTCCCTACTATAAAGTACGCGACACGCTTGTCTCGTATGGCGGCTTTCAAAACAGGGTACAACTTCTTCCTGATTTCTTCCACTTCTTTAGGAAAATCAACTGAAATTCCAAAATTGCAGCGTTTCTTGAGATTTTTAATGACGAATTTGATGCACTCATTGTCTTGAAAGTCCGACAACTTGGCAATAATAGGATGCGGTTTGGAACTCTGGGTGTCAGAAGATGTTTGACGCGACAATATTCTATGCACTCTATCAAAATGAATTTTCTCTACATCTTCCCGTAGCAAGAAAAGCGGGTCAAATTCGACAACAATAGCTATTGTATTCGTGATCGTTTTCTTCGGCGGGACCGAGTTAAGTGGCAAGTTGACGGAGGTACAGAGCTATAACTGACACGACAAAACTAATAACAGCGAGGCATAAAAATTCATCTCACAACAACACATTGGTTGCGTTCTTAAGGTTTAAACGAGCTTCGTTCTCATTTATAAATCATTCAAATCTTGTAGCCGCGTAAACAGTTGTTACGTAAACGTGTTGCTTTTTTCCTCATGCCTGAAAGTCTATTTTGCGAGGCTAACGGCAGCTACTTTCATCGCATAACAAACTAGCAACGTACTCAACTCGTTTTATTTTGGATTTTTGTTTTACTACGGCTTTTAGTTCCGAGGTGAAAGCATTTAAATCTCACGCCTCGGAAAATAATTGTTTATGTAAATATGTGTTTTTATCTTTATTCATGAATGCACATGGCGTTTTGAAGCAAAAAATAACACCTCCCTAAAAGTCACACCTTTGCGCTAAAGTGCGCTTGTATGAGCGCACATTCTACCGAATTGAAAATGAAATTCTTAGACCGAAGCAGTTTCATGAGTCTATTTCGGAAAGATGCACGCGCTCAGGTGTCAAGCTGAAGATTTTACGATCATGCACGAACTTTTCGGCGTGGTTTCGGCAGTGTCACTTAAAACAAAAGGCCTATTTTTTAAATCTTAATGTGCGAATTTGACCCGGAACAATAGACCATTTCTTGATACATCGAGGAATTTTTAAGTCGTTACGTAAAAAATTTCTCAACAATTCTTCTGTATCCTTGTTCGACTCTTGTGTGCGTTCTGTTATTCCGAAAAATTTCAAATTGCCTCTGTGGCTGTGGCATTCTAGTTTAATGTGGCGACGCTGTAATTCCGCGAGACCATGTTGTAGGTGTTGAAGGGATGCTTCGGTGGTTTCTTGTTGTTTAGCAATCTTACCATGTAATTTTCGCACCTCTTGTATTTCCATTTGGGAGCTCTCAAGGCTTTTTTGCATGCTTTTTTGTTCATCTTCAAGTAACTTAAGGCGGCTCTTATGTTCTTCAAATTCAGGCATCCACTTTAAGAGTCTGTCGAGCTTCTCGTCGATATCATTGAAGCGAGAGTTCGTTGACTTACACTTTTGACAGTCGCCACCATTGTCATTACTGAAGACTTCTTCTTCGTCTGTTTGCCAGCTTCCCTCACGGATTCGCTTCATATTTCGCTCGTTTGAAGATTTGGAAATTGATTTTTTGTTTTTAAACATTATCGAGACATTTTTACATGAAAAACGACTATATTCGGGGACTCAATAATCGATTTTAGACGGAGCAATGCTGGAGTACGACTGGCATGTTCGGCCTCTGGCTCTTGTACCTTCAGACTCTAGCTTGAACAAGCCGGGCTCTCTGCTGCTCCACTTGTTCCAAGATAGCCAGAACTTCTTTTCCGGGTTGAAAGACTTCAAGCGTTCCGGTTGTACTGCTTCTTCCAGGGTGTCGTGAGAGAGAGCAACGTACAGACTGTCTGTGTCCATCCGGATAAGCCCGAAGTCTCGTCTGTCGACATAGTAGTCCAAGAAGTCATAGTAGAACTCCAGCATTCGCATCTTAGCCAGCTGATAGACGACGATGCCCACCTGTAAGGGGCGGTTTATCGTGACCTTGTTTTTGAGGCATTCGATCTTGTACGCATCACCGATCTCGTCGAGATTTTCAAACCAAGCTGATCGCAGGTTTTTGTCGACTACGTCTTCGTCTTCGGTGAACACCACTCTTGTCTGTCACTCTACAGCTTCGATGAACTTACCGTAAGCACTGTTGCCCAAACGTTTGAACACTTCTGCGAGCAGAGCTTTTTCTGAATCCCCGTCGCCTTGCCTTCGTTTGTCTGCGACTTCGTGCACAAACAGATCGAAGACTTTTGGGGGCATGTTGTCTATTGTGCGGTAAACGGCTGTGATCTCGAGACCGTGGTCGAGATACCATTCCAAAAGAGGCGCGTACAGAAGTGTCTTTTTTGATTGGAGTACAGCACGCAGTTTCCTTTGGTCAGGAAGGAACTTTCCGTTGCTTCTGGCCAGATAGTCGTGCAAGTGTTGTGGAACACACTCTTTGGCAATGCTTTGGTTAACGAAAATGGGTGGAAACACTTCAAACGTTTCCCACAAAGCCCGTGGGACTTCGATGTCAACTTCAGCAAAGCCAAACCACCTTTTGGAGCGCAACCGGGATATCAGATCTGTCACCGCCTGCGCCGGGTCTTCGTAATGCACGATTTACCTTTGTCGGGTAAAGGGAATTCGCGTCAAACCTCAAAACACGTTTCACGATGCGGGCTAGTTCGTATTGTGTGAACGAATGCGCCTTTCGCCAGCAACATGTTTGCGTGTGAATACCAAGCTGGGCCCGCCGACGACAGCCGCATTCAGGATTTCATAAGCTTCAGCGTTAGGGGCATAGAATTGTGGGGGTTGCGCCCACTCAACGAGCCTCGCAGAATGTATTGCATCGAAACAACAGGCAATGAGACTGCATTTTCGAAAATGTCAATCCCAATCTGATTTTAAGACAAAGATGTTTCGTAGTTGGGAATACCAGCACCAGTACGGGGGGAGACCTTAGTGGTCTAGTTTGTCAACACTGTCACGCTTCGAAATCGTAAACGACAGCGTGTGGAAAGGTTTCGTTCCTTTTGTGCGGGATACGATTATCCAACCAAGGGCAAGGCTCCTCGTGTTCCCACATTTCCACCAAGTTGTAACCGAAGCGCCCGATAGTTGCACCTCGATGCAACGTTTTTTGGTAGGCCTGGTCTCTTGTGATGGTGTTTCTTTTTCGGTCAGTCCAGATCACTTCGTTTCTTTGTTCGTCTGTGGGAAAGCATTCGCGACAGCCATGGAACTGAAACACTGTTTTACTTTCTGTATGGTAACCGTCGACTTTGCACCCTGCGATTAGACGTTCACCTCCATGGCCACATCTGCTCTAGCCAGCGAATAGCTTTCACACCAAAAGTGGAGTATTGGTAAAACGCCTTTTCAAAGGCTGACTCGGGGGTTGGATCTGGCTTCCAGGACAGTCGATTTTGGTTTGTCCACGACTGCAAGTCTTAGTTGGCGTGTCAAGTTATCAGCACGCGTGAACCTGGCCAAATATTCACCCCAAGTGTAGTTATTTGTGACTTTATTTATATCTGTTATCAAAAAGTCATGCTGATCGTAGATACCAATAGTCATGGTGAGTCTGCCAATCTTGTCGTATCGGGAAGGTGTGTACACCAAAACAAAATTACTGTTGTCTGTAACACGATTAGACGCTCACCGCCGTGGCCACATCTCTGGTGATGAATGTGGAGCCATTTTTCTGGGCCTCGTGCTCTAGCCAGCGAATAGCTTTCACACCAAAAGTGGAGTATGGGTAAAACGCCTTTTTAAAGGCTGACTCGGGGGTTGGATCTGGCTTCCAGGACAGTCGATTTTGGTTTGTCCACGACTGCAAGTCTTGGTGAGGCGTATCAAGTTATCAGCACGCGTGAACCTGACCAAATATTCACCACAAGTGTAGTTATTTGTGACTTTATTGATATCTGTGATCAAAAAGGCATGCTGATCGTAGATACCAATAGTCATGGTGGGTCTGCCAATCTTGTCGTATCTGGAAGGTGTGTGGACCAAAACAAAATCACCGTACTCTGTGACACGATAAGCGGCGATGCCTTGCTGGAAGTGTCTTTCAATCAAATGAAAGTGTTGCAAGGTAAAAAAGTTGCAGGTAATGTTGTGAGCATCAAAGAAGCTTCGAGCGAGCGTTCTGGTTTTTCGAGTGTTCCACCGTTTGTCAGCGCCATGATGAACAGCGAAACATCTAAAAACACAATCATAGTCATTGAAGGTGTCTATAGAGATGACGTCTTTTTTGTTGCAAAGCCAATGCGTTAAACGCCCTTGACCTATTTGCAGAGGCTGACGATCTAAAATCACTTTGAGATCGACTAAGACAGAGTTTTCGAAAACCCATTTAGTGTCTGGTAAGTCGATGCGTTCACCTTGAAGGCGAAGCTCTTCTTGTCTTTGTAACTAAAGTTTCGTCTGTGATAGTTTGGAAAACCAAGGACTATTTACGCTTTTGTGATAAAGCAAATACTCGTTGGTTTCGATGTTTCGAAGCTTGTAAGCCAACCCTTGGTTTACCTTGTGCAATGTGTGAAGAGAATGTTTGATTTCGTTCAGCATTTGAGGCACAAGAGGCTTTTAAAGAGCTCGAGTAAACCGCCATTTCAGGGTACTTTTCATTCTCCCAGGCTTGCCCATTTCTCCAGGCTCGCCAGCATCGTAGATTTCGATAATGCGATCGGGAAGCTCAAAACCACCACCCCTTACGCCGTCGATATAAGGGATCGAAGGATTGAATGGTCTCGTTTATGGGTAAAACTCTCGAAAAGGGTTTTGTTCTTCGGCGTCCAGAAAAGCGATCAGTACACGCTCACTGATGTTGGAAGAAGCAAAAACACCACGTCCATTAGCCATAGAGCTTGCCATGTCTATATGGAGGTTTTTAAAAAAATCGATCACCACAGTTTGAGGTGGCAGATACACAAAGGGAATACAAAGCTTCAATAGACCATTTCCGAATTGCCTTTAGCCTTTCTGTCAAAGTGAGGCTAGGTGCGAAACTTTTCATATGAAAATGAGTTTTCATTCCGCGAGGTCTTCCTGCGGGCCGACTGAAAAGGAGGCTCGTGGGAAGGCCTCGTGGGAGGGGAAAGTTGATGACTAAAAAATCATCCTCAAAATCCCTCCCTATATACTACTCGGTCGGCAGCTGCTTAAGTCCGTATATTTCCTTCCATAGTTACAGGTTGACCTGTAATTAAATTTAACCGATCTTGCCAAAGTAAACGTTTATCTGAATTTGAATGTTTCAGTCAACTTTGTACCCTTCTTCTGTACTTCACTCATTTGTTCTTGCAAACTTCACTCAATTAGGTGTCAATGACAAAAAAACTCGCGTAAATTTTGTGTAAAAATTAGTAATGAAAGAAAAAAAGAAAATAAAAATATAAGACAAAAATTATAAAACGTTTCCAATAAATAAATTTTCACAGCACAGCAATTAAAACTGGCGCTCAATCTTCAGTGAGGCATGCTTGGCAAAACAGTATATAAACACAATAACTGATGCATTGGCATCCATTGCCAGAAATAAGAACTGGCGCTCAATCTTCAGTGTGGCATGCTTAGCAAAACAGTATATAAACACAATATACTGGATGATGCTGTTGTGTGCAAAGTTGAAAGCCAGCAAGTAGTAGTATCAGACAGTTCAATTTCTCTACGCACTCACAAAGAAGGCATTTTAATACATCACCGGGGAATAGCTCAAAAATGAATCGGGGGTGGAAGCGGAATAACTGGATCTCACTTATTCATTATTCCTTTCATTTTTTCTAAGTTATTCATTATTCATTTTTAAATTTTGCTCGATGTTCATTATTCCGCATTCGAGTTTGTTGGGCAGCTTCTAACTTGCAATGCTTGTGAAACAGAAGATATTCACTTCCTTTAAAATATGATTTAAAACCGTCAACGTCAAATTCAATCTAATTACCAGAGGCGTAGCGGTTTTTTTAACTAGTTGTAGGCCTAACCAGGCCTGCTTGAATCCTGGCGGGCACGCTGCAACGACTACAGTAGGCGCACGCTTCGAGAGGCTTCCGGGGGCATCCCCCCGGAAAATGCTTTGGATTTTACCTTCTAAAACACCATTTCCTGCATTCCCGAGACTCAAACAGTGTTTGTGAAGTCGATATAAATTCCGAAGTTTACTTTTTTCATAGATTTAAAAAATATGACAGGTGGGCTGAAAAATTTGTAGGCCTTGGTGTAGGGCCTATAGGCTCGCTACGCCCCTGATTACCGTATTTTCTCCATTTAACTCCAGCCTGGCGTTTATTTAAAACTTAGCCTTATAGACCCTTATTTAAACCAAGCGTTTGACCATCAGAGACATCAAAGATTGCAAGTTTAATTTTGAGCAAGTTAAACTTCTGAAACGTCGAACATGATCTCTAGCTATCACTCCTCTATAAAAAATAATTATTTGACTTTACTAGTTCATTAGTCTTTATTCATATTTAAACCCTAAATATTTCTTATTCATTTTCTTTTCTAAGCCATTATTCATTATTCATTTTCTTTTTAAGCCGTTATTCATTATTCATTATTCTGCTTTTTTTTCTGCTTCCACCCCCGAAAAATGAACTTCATCTTCCTAACCGATTTTTTTTATCTTACAGATGACTGCAATTTGGCTGCTGTTTTTTGTAAGGATATGTTACGACTGTCAAGGTAAAGGGATTCTGCATGAAAACACTTTTGTTCTTTTTATGGGCTTTTGATAACATAGGCGTCTTTATTCAAACTGAACCATTGCATTTAACCGTGGGGCTTAAATTCCTGAGTGCTCCCAATTAAAAGAAATCAACATTGTATTGGGCGAGGGGAAGGGAAGGTGACGGCAAAGATGAATTGCCGAGTGTAAAGGTGAAGTGTCCTAACATTTTTGGCCAGGATTCTAGTTATTTTCAATTGCGAAGATGTGGCCCGTTAATATGATACGCTTCCTCCTTTCTTCCTTATTATTCGATCTAAAAACACAACAAAACAAAATCAACAACGATAAGAGGACGGGATAGAAGGCTTTTCAGAGTAATTGGCCAACTGAATGTGGCAGAGAAATTAATTTTAAAAATAGAACAAAAGAACGATAAGACATTTTTCTCTCAATCATTTCCTTTTTTCCTCCTAGATGATGCGCCTTCTGATATTCACTCATTCCTCGAAAAACAGTGTTCCCACTGATTAAAATTTACCTATAGGTCAAACTGTTGGTACATATTAGACAGACATTTATTAGGGATAGAGACGGACTGGGAAAATGCGAGTTTGTGCCTCGTGAGGGCCCTAGACGACCATAATAGTGTTATAGACTAAGAAGGGAATGATAATCGAAATGACGAAATGTTTGTCTTTCCTCAGCTGCCTCTCTGGCATCGTGTAACTTTGACATTGGGCTGTGCTCTGGCTGGCGACAGTCTATCTCAGATACATTTAACTGGACGCGTAATAAAGGTCCAACCTTTTTGCATAGTTTTGGACATCCTACGGGCCCTTCATTGGACCACACAAGTGGATCAGGTAGATTTGTAAACAACTTCTTTAACGAAGCATTAATATACAATGAATAAAGCTATAAAGGTAATAGGTTATATAATCTAAAACAAATTGACAAATTAAAGTTGCTTTTGACAAAATATAGAAGTCAACGTCGCATTTCGCATGAAAATTCCCCTAACTAAACACTGAATGTGCCACATATAACAATTTATAAAATAACTGAGATACTACGCGCGTTCTGATTGGCCAAAGACCTATTAACTATTGTGCCGGTAAACTCATAGAAAACCGCGCAAGCGAAACTGTAAAGTAAACAAAGTTCAATATTCCACTGCATCAACACAAGCGTGAGGAGAAAGAATTTCACAACACGAGCCGGTTTAGTGTCTTATTGCATATTGTGGTCTGTTAGAAGATGAGAAGAGAAGATATGTTTCTTGTAAACGATAAGTTGCTGCTCAAACCTACAAAATAAAAAAAAACTTCCCACGCACGCAAACAAAAAACGGCTTAACGACAAAAGAACACTAAGCTTTAATATTTTAAAACTGATATCAACAACAGGAATATATTTTCATTTAACATTGGCTTGGAAAGGCTTACATGCAGCGACCAATGACAATCAAAACAACCTCGACATGTACTTTGTGAAGTTCATTGAACTGAAGGTTTAGCTATTAGTGGAAAGCTCAAAAATTATGGATCCCAAAGAGAAAACATTGGCTTTCAAACTGAGGAATTTTCGATTGAAATTCACTGAACTGAAGTTTATAAATGTTCCTACAAATCCTAAGATAACTTCTAAATAAGACGGATTTTCACAGTGGAATTAAAAAGCAAGGCTTAAGCTTAAGCTTATAGCTTTGTTGTTTAGGATAATTATTTTACGCCGATTCCATTTATCTTAAGCTTTATCGTGTTTTGTTTTTGAGATTTTTTCATTGAATACTTTTGTACCCGATGCACTTTAAATTCTGATTATGTGTCCAAGCAAGGATGATCAATTAGCAAGAAGAAAATGAAGCTAACAAAAATTATAGGTTTATGGTTAAACAAATTATTTGCATGGAATGATCAAACAAATTATTCAACTGTAGGCTTAAAAAACAATGAGCTTAGTTTTCATTCAGAACTTAAAATGTAGAGAAGTACAGGCTTCATTGTACACTTCAAAGTAAGTGGAAAAAGTCGAAAACATTTTCAGAAGCTGAGTTTCTGGAACTAACCTTTATTCCAATTGAACCTTATTCTTGACAAGAAGGCAATCTTTGAATCCAACATACGCCATAAAAATTTTACGCTTTCAAACTTTCCTCGTACATTCATGTTTGCGGCGGCAGATTCCGGACACAATTTTCTGGATTTCCCATTCACAGAACTTTTGAATCATTGAATATATTTTCTTCTTTCAGCTGATAAATTCCAACTGACGAATTTCAAAGCGCTAAAACTTTTCATCACTTTCGTTGAACCCGTGAATTTTGTCAGTGCAGCTTTGTCAGTGGCATCGTGTAAAGTTCATTCTTTCAGCGGCTCTGATTGGTTTTCCAGGTCATATGATGAATGTTATGAGAACAAGCTACTTGATCGGCACAAAACTACAACAAATTTCTCTCTTTCCAAACGCTTTTCATAGTTATTTCATAAAAGCAATAGAACACATTTTCTATGAATTTACCGGCGCAATAGAACCACTTGGGATGTTGGGAGAACACTCGAAAAGCTTGTAAACCACTCGCCTACGGCTCGTGGTTTACAAGCTTTTCTCGTGTTCTCCCAACATCCCGCGTGGTTCTATTGCGCCGGTAAAGTCATAGAAAATGTGTTCTATTGCTTAAATATTATATAAGATCTAGATGTTATTGTAATGCATGTGCTTCAAAATGACATTACCAGGATTGTATATGTTGTAGTTATTTTTTATCTCAGTTAATTTTTGTTTATCCATTGTTTTTGGGTATGGTAATATATGCTAATGAACTTGAAACAAAGGAAAAACAAAAATTACCTGAGAAAAAAAATTAACTACAACATATATTTAAACGATTTTGCATACACCAAATTGAAGAAACTTCGTCGGGTGAAAAGCATAAAGCATGAACGATGCGACCCAAAGGTTTACTGGGAAGTTGGAAAAATTAATCTTCGTATGTGACAGAATACACATCATATTAACACAGGATGCATAAATCATGCTCTAAAATGCCTCAAACAAAGAAAACATCTTGATTATCAATAAATGGAATATTACTAGCTTGCCGATGCTGCCTACCCAAAATCCCATTCGGTCTCATCGTTCATGGTTTATGCTTTTCACGGGTCAACGTTTTTTCAATAAGGTGTATACACGACACGGACATGTCCACATGTACAGAGAAACCGCTCTACAACGATCACATTGCACATATCGTAAAATGTCCGTTATAAGCCCCCCTCCCACCTTCCCCCCGCGCTGCCCATCTACGTGTAAATACAAAAAAAAAATATTCCAGTTCTAAGCCCCCACTCCGATATAAGCCCTCCTCTACTTTTCCTTGCTTCCAAAATATAAACGCTTTTACAGAACACTGTACAACTTCCAATAGAAAATTAAGAAATAATAAGGCATGTAGAGTGTTATCTCATCGAATGTTAACATAACAATTCAATGTGTTTTTGTAGTATTAATAAGAGAAAAACTTACAGCTGTTAGAATACTTTATGCAGAGCATCTCTTCACACGCTCCAAATTTGAGCAGCTTATATATAAAAGATTAACGCCTTTTTGATTTGTCATTATAAAGATTCAGTAAATGGAAAACGTATGTTGATTAAAAAAAACTGGTTTATTTATGCCGCTTATTATAAGTCCCCACTCGCTTTCTTCTATTTACGCATAGTATAAGTATTAGCTTGACGAGGTTGAAAAGAATACTGCGAAGGGAAGGCCTTAGAAGACGGCAAAACTACAGGGATCCAGCTGACGTGATCGGCGCTGTCAAAATTGAGCTCAAAGGAAGTAGAATTGGTTATCGTTTGATGTACCAAAGGTTGAGAAATCACTATGGGCTGGTAGTAAATAGAGAAACGGTGAGAAATATTCTTAAAACATTAGACCCCGACGGTGTCGAACGTCATTCAAAATACGGGTAAGGGAAAATATCAGTCTTAAGGATCAAACTACATTTGGCACATTCACGGATATGACTAATTGAAACCTTTCGGTTTTTGCCTTCACGGCGCGATCGACGGATACGGTCGTCAAAGTATATGGCTTGAAGTGGGCTCCTCAAACAAAAACCCTCTCTTTGCTGGTTAACATTTCCTCGACTGTGTGGTGCAAATCGGCGGTGCCGTCCTCGAATATGACGTGGTGATGCCGGTCAGAAAATTTCAACATCGCTGCAATGCAGCGGTTCTTTGGGCGCAATTCAACTGAAGCTTTTTAAGAGGACAATTTTTTTCTTTATGGAAGATCCCTCTCAAATCAACAAATTGTAGGATGGTGGGCATTTCCCAGAAAAACCGAAAGTGGCTGGTTGATTTCCCACTTTAAAGATCTCAGAGACCGATGTCTGCTTAATGGTGACATTACATTTACATGGAGTGTTGAAATTTCGTTTCATGTCTCTTTTAAGAGTGGCTGATAACAGGCAGTCATATCTCAATGAAATTCCTGTAGAAGCTAAGAATTAGAAGTTTCGATGGACGTTTGTTGCGAGGAGCCAGAAGGTGATATTTCGGACAGTTTTAGAGAGCTTGCAAGAATTTTGACGAAAGAAAATGCTTTTTTGCTCGCAAACGCACAAGAAGCAATTAACCATTTGACGACCGTGACTTTTTACGTTTTTGAGTGATTGTCTGCATATAAACGAGCCATAGGATTTCGTGACTCCATATTTTAGGGTTACCATGGAAAGTGCTGCTGTTCTAAAACACTGAAGGCTCGAGTTTACAAGAAACGTCATTCTGACGTGAAATTTCGGTGGTAGGTCGAAGTGGCTGTGGACTTAGTATAAATATGAAATATGTGGGGGACGGAACGAACCCTGTCAAAAATTCTCGATATTTCCTTCCCAGCATGCAGTGCGGTCGTGATGCTGAAAATCGAGGCAAGGCCAGGATGCACTAGAACGAGAGGCTGCAGCTCGGCCCGGCAACGAATAAGAGCAAAAAAATCACTTCTAAGGTAGGACTAGGACTGAATTTTGCTGTGAATGTTGACTTTTGGGTTTGCAACGATGATTTCAATAAAAACAACTGGACAGAAACGTGATTTTTGTTGTTTTTCTATGACGCTAAAAACGGTCATTTTTGTTCTTCTCCAAATTCAAACGCTGAAATTCTGCGAAAATCGCTGACTTTTTTGTGTTTATTGGATGTCTCAATTTGAAGGACATTCTAGTTAATGCACACAACTGCAATGTTCGCGCGATTGAGAAAGTTGCAATTTTGTAAAGCAGTGGAGTCTTTTCGTTCCATTAGGAACGATTTTGGCCGGGACGGTCCTTAAACTGTTAAGGATCTTTACTGTGAACTTCTCTGTCTTATTGATGACATCTAATAACATAATACACCCGTCACATAAATAAATTTTCCGAGTCCATTTTTGACTTGCCACTAGCTACTCGGGTGCGGCATTAATCCCATTATACCTTGGATTTTGGGCGCCTGTGGAAACAGCGAAATTTTGACGAGGAAGGTCATTAACCGTAACCCTTCCACCCAGGTATAATAGGATCAAGTGAAACAGTGTTGACTTTTGAGAACTGATATGACTAGTGAATGCTGTGGACAATGTACTGAGACCTCTGGCTTGTGAAAGCGATGCTTGACTTTCCGTTAACTACACAAATTAAAGGTTGAATTTTAGGGTATTTGGATAAGCATTTCCAAAAATTCGAAAAGCTACAACAATCGTATAGTTTATGATTATGATTTCCTATTGCGTAACAACTTTTCTCTCCCAGCTTTTAGCCTGGATCCTACAACCGTGGACAAAATAGCTTGGGACACTTAAAAAAATACTACACAGTGACATTTTTTTTGGAAGAGAGAAACTATCGTTCTATTTCCTGGTTCCCCCCCCCTCCATACAAAGTTGAAACATTGTGACTTGGTTACATGCAAAAATCTCAACATTGTATTGGGTGTGGGGAGGGGGGGGTAACGACAAAGACAATTTGTAGGGGAAAAGGTTAATTGTGTCCCCCTTCGTAACTTCAAGAACATTAAGGCTATGACAATGAAACCTAGAGGGTACATAGTAGGGGCAGTACGCAGCTCTTGCAAGGTCTTCTCTGATTTGCTGAGAAAACAATAGAACAAACAACACAATAATGGCTAACAATAGACCCTAGACCTAAAAACAATAGAGCTGCATGCTATACAGGTCCAATGAAATTAGAGGTTGTAAAGAGCTGCGTGGTATCTGACATAGTACGTTCAAAACTGTCTCCCTTGCGGTCCGCACAATGGAACGATGACGTCATATGACGTAGTTATTAGGTAATTAGTTATGCGGCCGCCATCTTGGATCCGCCATCTTGGATTTCTGAATTTTTTAAAACCTCTTAAAAACCGTCCAAATTCATCCAAAATTAATGAAAACCAATAAATAAACGTTAAATGACGTAAAAATACAAACGTTATACCAATAAACATTGTTTTTCTTCAAAGGTATAAATATGCAAATTTCAAAAAACATGGCTGTCCAAATCTTGTTGCCATGCCACCCCCCCCCCCCCCCAGGCCGAATAGGGTTAAGGTTCTGTTTTTTTTTTATCTTCATTCTACTTATTTTGAATGTATCCTTATACTTTGATCATCTATGTGTAGATAAGGTACACATATATAATTATGTCTATTTTTTCACATTCACTTACAACCTCGTCTCCGGGCCCTTCTCCGCTTGCAAAGAGGCGGCACGGGGATAAAACTGCCAAAATACCCCACAAATGCTGGGGTATTTTCTCGCGTAAATTATGATGAAATGTCCTAATTTAGTTCTAACAAGAATTTCACATTGCCACAAAATAAACACGGCTACCAGTCGCTAGAAATAACTCCCGAAAACGCAATTTCATCGTGTGTCACATGACAAGGGGCTTCTGCTCCCTGTCTGCCATTTTAAACGTGGAGAAGGCCCTGGAGAAGAGATTGATTCACTTATTCAGAAAACAAAAACAGGAACGAACACACGACGGCTTAACTACCTCAATGGGCAAATGGGTTAATGTTCGCTCTTTTGTCGTTATTCTATTTATTTTGAGTTGAAA
This sequence comes from Cladopsammia gracilis, assembly GCA_022457155.1. Lineage (NCBI taxonomy): Eukaryota > Metazoa > Cnidaria > Anthozoa > Scleractinia > Dendrophylliidae > Cladopsammia > Cladopsammia gracilis. Next base: position 95,990 of record JAJGOT010001019.1, read on the forward strand.
TATAAAACTTTTAACAGCTTGACGTTGCTCATGTTTCAATTACAAAGGAAACTTCAGATGTTTAGATAACAAAGTAAAGGACAATCATTTTTATCTCGTTAATGCACATGCGCATTGAACGAGATTTCGGAATCAGTCGACGAAAAAGGGACAAAAGTTGTTAACAAAATTTTGTGGACTTTTGTCCGGGGGGGGGGTTCTTCTTTCTTCTTTATAGAAGCTATATTAGGGCATTGAGGATATGGTTGGTTAAAGCGGTTAGGATTTCAAGAAGGGCGTCACATACCGTCACTAAAATTTTTGAGGAACACCCCCGGTCCTATTGTTAATTTCCCTAGGGTATTGAAATGTCATGAACTTGTCAAGTCTTACGTTACGTCACCACAAAGGTATTACAGTTCTTTATTAAGTTTCGATATCTCACGTTACCTATCAGCTTCAATCATTTGTCGTAAAGCCATTAAAGCTGCTTTAGAAGGGTAAAAATAGGTCAAATGCTTTTTTTGGGGGAAACGCAGTTTGAGAATTTCACGGTTTATTTTTACGAATGGAGACGTTTTAAGAAAGATAAATGGGACGGGAAAGTTTGTGTTTTAATATGAGAGATATAGCAGAGCAAAATAGCATGACCTAGCCTTTCGTGTGTTCTATTTTGAAATACTGAATCATTGCTATTAGGGTTTGATTATGCAATAGTATGGGAAAGATGTCATAGTTTTATTGATTTAGCTACCGTGCACAAGGAAATTTTGCGCCTGAATTTGTTTTGCGGGAGAAAATTTTTGCGGGCAGCGGAAACAGCTAAAATTTCTGGCCCCGGTTTTCAAAAGGTGGATAGCTCTATCCACCCGATAAATCACTATCCAGTAGATAACGCAATTGGTTTGGCACACCTTTATCCACTGGATAGTGATTTATCCGGTGGGTAGCGCTATCCACCTTTTGAACAACCGGGCCCTGCTGGAAGGAAATGCTTGCGGATTTCTGGTCAAGTACAAATGAAATCCAAGGCATCGGTATTAACCCTATCCAGACCGGGGGTGAGGGCTTTTGGAGTCCGCTCGAACTTTGAAGTTGTGTCGTTTCAAAACGGTCGATGCAATGACCACCAAATTTGGTGACTTCTCCTAAAATGTATTTGGAAACATTTTCCCGTTAGCATCCTTTGTCCACCGTCATTGACGTTTCCATAGCAACCGCTTTTTGACACCAATGTTTTGCAAAATTAGCATTTTTCGCTTTAATCAAGATTATTTCGAAAGTTTTCTTATTGAATTAATATTTTCCACTTAATTTAGCGATAATTGATCAAATTATTTATAATAGTTTATTAATTAAGGTTAATTAACGGTAATTTTAGGAAAATCTGGAATATGAAATGTCAAAATCCAGGATGGCGGATCGACGTTTTACTAAAGGTCTTTTCTCTCTATAATTTTATTATTGGTTCATATTTTGGATTGTTAAACATTTGCCCACAATAAACTAAGCTTTAGCAGTCCATTTGCTTTATTTGTCGGTGTTTTTACCGAAATAAACACGTTTGGGCTAATTCACGATGGCGGATCCAAGATGGCGGATCGAAGATGGCGGACAATAAAATGGGAAATTTATTTACCTTTCTGTGTAATTCCATTATCTCTAAACATTTATTGTCAAAATATCATAAAAATGTCCTTTTCACTTGAGAAAGCTTTTTTGAATTCATTAGGTACATGATAAGCCATAATTTGCAAAGTTATCTGTTCCAGTTTTTAAGAAAATGTACACAACACTTCTGTGACGTCACATGCTGTTACCATGGCAACAAAGTGTACGAATTCATTAACTTTTACTCCTGTATAAATATGTGAAAGTTTCTGAAACACGTTTGTTTCAGAGATATGCCTTATAGAACGTTTCATTTCGTTATTTCATTGTATATGACGTCATAATGACGTCACTGTTATTGTTAACATTAAAAACAGTGTTAGTAAACATAAGACTTTTATCAAATAGGTAGCTGTTAAAGTATTGTTGTTATATGTTCAAAATTGAGAAAATATTGATGAAAGACTGTTTTAGCCAATAAAATCGACTATATGACGTCATAATGACGTCACGTTACGTCATTATGACATCAAGGTATCTGTAGTTACTAGAATTTATGACAACATTATCCTGTGTAAATTTGGTGGCCATAGCATCAGCGGTTTCAAAGTTACATAGGGGGGCTTCTGGAGCCCCCCCCCCCGTCCCAGACAGTCAAAAAAAGCCCGGTCTGTATAGGGTTAAACTGCAATTTTACTTCCTGACTGGAGGTTTGTATAGTTTCCATAGTTATGGTTGTTGTTCTGGCGCCAATACGAACATAAACAACGAGAAAACTAGTGAGTGAATTATTGTACGTTGTTGTAAAAACGTATCAGTATTATGATAACAGTCTCTGGTTCTTTTGAGGACGTGTCTGGAGTTGTATCGGGAATACAAGTGACTGTTGTGCCGGTCGCCTCGGATTTCACTGTTATGAGAGTTATAAGTTATGAGAGTTCACCGTTAAAAAGTTCCTGTTTATAAGCCGATATACATCATATACATATACATCATTAAAACAAGTTTGAAATTACTGTTTTCCACAAAAATCTCGACAAACTATCAACACACCCAAAAAACAATCTTTTAGGAACAAAATTTTACTGCTAAACGAATCCAATACGTATATTTAACTAAACACAAAAATTCGCTCTTCAGTCTCCGCGAGAATTAAACGTGACATCACCTATTTATACTTTACAATCTGTCGAATCTCTCAAAAGTGTTGAATAAATTGGATATTATATTTCGTTATTACAAAAATTCACTCTGCAATTTCCGCGAGAATTAAACGTGACATCACCTATTTATACTTTACAATCTGTGAAATCTCTCAAAAGTGTTGAATAAATTGGATATTATATTTCGTTATTTCCTAAATTGATTATTCCTCAATTTATTATATTATCGCTTATATGAAAACACAAACTTTCTTCATTCATTTTAAAAATACACCGTGAAATTCTCAAACTGCGTTTCCCAAGAACATACATCCAAGCAAATAACAGCGGCCGAAAGCTGTTTAAGGTTTACAATAGTCGATTGTATCCCGGATCAGAAAAAGGTTTTCAAAGATACTGCGGTCAGGAATCCCGCATGTTTGATTACTTTAGTACAAATTTTATAATCTGTGTTTAACAGAAAAAAAATTGGTTGCCAGTTTTTCAAGTCTAACTTGTCGTCCTTCTTGTAAAGCGGGCGGATAATTCCTTTACTTTGTGTGTCAGAGAGTGATCCGTGTTTAAAAGAGTAATTTATTAAATCGTGACTTCATAGACCCCAGAAGCGATGATAAAATTCAACCGGAAAGCGATTTGCATGATTGCATTTGTGAAAGGGTCTCTTGACATTCAAAGAGTGTGAGGTCACCTTCGCATTTCGGATGACAGAGTTTTATCCAGTTGGTCTAAAAGCCTTGGCTAGATAAATAAACCTGTTCAGCCGAATAGAGGTTACGATAAAAATCGCGACATTCGCTAAGAATATTTTTATCGGAAGTCACGGTTGAATTGTTGGCACGTAACTCTGCAATTGAGTCGTGTGCCTGTCCACAGGGTCCAGAGGAACTCTATTTGATCGTACAAGTCGCTATTTTCTTCGAACCGTCGCCAGAGTTTTATCCAGTTGGTCTAAAAGCCTTGGCTAGATAAATAAACCTGTTCAACCGAATAGAGGTTACGATAAAAATCGCGACATTCGCGAAGAATATTTTATCGGAAGTTACGGTTGAATTGTTGGCACGTAACTCTGTAATTGAGTCGCGTGCCTGTCCACAGGGTACGTACAAGACGCTATTTTCTTCGAACCGTCGCCGTCTTGAAAGGTTAACTGATTGCGTTACACAAAATATGTACCGCGGGCCAAATTACTAAGGGCGCAATTAAACAAGGCACGAAGTGCCGACAACGAGACACGAAGTGCCGAGAGAAATTATTCTTGTACCACGTGACGAGTTCGATGTGAACCGCATCATCTGGTGACGGAAGTGGTAATGACCGGATGTGCGGTAAGCCGTTACTAATTCAAAACATCAGCTGTGGAGGGAAAATTAAAAACATAGAAAATTCTTCTTTGAAAAGGTCTGCTCCTGCAAGAAAATCCGACTTAGAAGAAAAAAAATTATCGAGCAGGACAAAACATGCTTACGTTTCGAAATGGTAGAAAGATTATTGAAAATTTAACGCGTGTTTAATTTCTTTTGGTGTTCAAACGGAAGCAGTTGCCAGACTGTCGAAATAGCCAGCGGAGTTTTAGTATAAACAGCGAGCTAAAGTTACAACCTTGACTGAGACAAACTTCAACTCTCTACAAGTTGAATAGCTTATTAAGCTACAGCTCTCTCTGCTATAAAGCTTGGATCCTGACAAATCTAAAATAGCTGGGCCCAGCGTGACATTACGAATAGCAGGAAAGACATTCACGCCAACAGATCATTTCAGATCCTGTCTTGTCCGGTATTTCAGAGAGAAAAGTACAATAAATTTAAACGGCTTTCTTACATAAAAATCTACATACTAATATTAGTGGCGAATACAACACACAAACCGCCAGGCAAAAAATGACCCCAAAATGAGGTCAAAATCTACAAGCGCAACACCATGGGAAACCACAACCGACCTCTAGTCCGTTGCTCGTGGCTTTGAAAGGTTTTAAAACCCAGTCCACACTAAAATCCTTCTTAACAAACGGCTAAATGTAGAATACCCGTTTTACACTAGAACAGTAGAATTTGCGAAGAATTTCAGCAGACTTCTCAAGATTTACATCTTAAAATCCAGCGAAACTGCACACGGGCAATCGAATCATAACCTTCGGCGGATGCGATAACGTCTGAAAAAACTTCCGATCATGCGCACAATAACCTGATGGCGTCATTTCCGTCACCAGCTGTTGCGGTGCACATTGAACGAAAGCGATGCTTTCAAGCCGTAAATTTCGGTCGCCGCAAATGTAGGTTTACCTACTTTTTTCGATGGATTTCTTCGATATTTCATTAGAATATAGAAATTACAGATCACATACTTAAAATGAGGCGTTTTTATTGAATTTCGTCTGAGTTACAGGGATTTGAAAAAATATGCCTAAATCAGTTTCCTCCCTTTCCGTAGTTACTGTGCGCCGATTTCGCAGCTTCCGAGCCCGTAATAATTTGGCCCGCGGTACATATTTTGTGTAACAAAGAAAATAGCGTCTTGTACGATCAAATAGAGCTCCTCTGGACCCTGTGGTCTGTCGCTGATTTTCAAGCTAGTAGAAATACTTGGTCGGTTTTTCCCCCCTGCTCTATCCACTGTTCTTTACTGCGAATGATGGCTCCTTCTACGTCGTGATCTTCGATCGTTTTTAGGAGATCTTTGATCTACGCCAAACGCGTGTGATCATCTGTGGTATTTGAATTACCACGTGACAGGATGTTACGGCGAAACTCGCTTTCAAGATTAAATTTCTCATGCTTACGCACACGGCATCGGTAGTACGGGGTGGCCGGCAGTTTCTGAAGAAGGGTCGCACGGAGGTTCAGTTTTTTGTTTTGTAGTGCAAATTAGGGCCATTGTTATTTAAACCTCACTGGGATTACAAAAATTAAATAACAAAGGAAAAACGAAATTAATTCTGGTAGTTGTAGTCAAATGACGCCATCGTGAAAATGATCCAGGTTTTCCTCCGCTATCAAGCGGACAGTTCTAGTGTGGGCGAACGGCTGGTGCGCGGGACGCACGGCCATCTCCACGTAACGCGAGGGCGAGAAAACTCGCGAGACCAAAACCAAAACCACAAAATTGAAAAGCACGCATTCACCAAAGAGAAGACAGATGGTTAGCAGACGCGTTCTTGATTGTGATGGAAAAACGGCACCAAATCTTGTGAAATAAAGCTCTCCTTAGTCGTCGAAGTTGAGGACTGTTCTCGGTTTTGGTCTTGAAAAAGTGGAGCACTGATAAGAGCAGATCCCCCAATGCTGTACAGAAAAAGTTGTTAGCAGAGGGGCACAGGTTCCCCTCCTTTGACAAAAAATAATAATAATAATAATAATAATAAGCCAGCCTATAACATTTTCAAAACACGTCTATTGTATAACCAAATTATAGACCCCATTTTAGTCACTAGCGAGAAAATGTAAACTTTGTAATCGAAAATTAGTGATTTCCTGTTTTTAATACCCCAAATGGCTACTAAAATAAAACTACGCCCATTTCGTGAACATAAATTTCTATATTGGCTGATTTGCATCATGTGATGTTTTCATGTACGTATTTTAAGAAGACTTATTCTAAAGGTGCGCTACAACGGCATCTTTACCATATTCACTATCAATTCTTCTATTTTGTTTTTATTAACCTCACGTTCTAACGCATTAACGAGATGGCTTTAAGAGCCCTCTGATTTTTTAACGGATGACTTCTTTAAAGTAATATGTAAGTGCATTTCGGAAATATTTTGCTTTATGCAAATTATTTACTTTATAACTGTTTTACAGCCCTGCAGCCAAAAGAAGTTGACAACTAATTACAATCATAAATCATATAAACAACACAACCTTTTTTATAACTTCGATTTCTTTGGTCAAAATGTAATACCCCAACATTTCGGTGAAAAAGGCCTGCTATTTTGCCGTAGGAACAGCATAAAAATTCGACTGTAATTAGATTTTCAGGCTGACAAAAAATATTTTTTCAATAGGAAGCAACAGCGTGAGCTTATGTCAAAAATTTGACAACTTCCCAATTTAATTGGTGAAAAACGAGCCGCTTAAATGTTCGCGCCAAAATG
>JAJGOT010001022.1:0-101699 GCA_022457155.1 Cladopsammia gracilis
GCTTTCTGACGCTGCAAAATTAAATACCTGCCAACCTTTTTGTGATTGTAGATAACAAGCCGTCAAATATCACTATATCCTTTGTATCTGAGCAACATAATTACGCCACTCGAAGTACATCCTTACAACATCTAAATTCTAGTTCCTTTCAGAATAAACATAACAAAATTTTGTCCAACAATTATTGGATGCTATTACTGGAATAATATTCCTACATCCATACGCAAAAAGAAAACTAAACAACAATTCAAAAAAGCACTTTACCAATACTATTTTACTCAGTATTTATCACTGTCTCACCAATCTTGTAACAGCTATATTACTTCTATGTTTCTGTTCCTTTCTTTGTAGTGTGTTTTCTCTTTTTCTTAAAAAAATGTTATTTAGTTTTTTATATGAAGCCGAAGTTTGTGTCATTTACGCTAACGCTTTTAGAGAAAAACGCAGACAACAAAATGCAAAAAGGATGACTTGTATTTTTAGTAGATTGAATAAAACCATTCCTTTTTTAATAGTTCACCCCTTAATTAAATTTTAGAAAAGCCGAGAAACATGGCAAACTCGTTTACCGTGGTAACTAGTAAAACCGATATTAGTATGTATATATATAAACTTCGAAAAATATTGTCAAGCCGAGGTAAGCCGGGCGAGGACTGTTCAAGGAAATATAATACTTTAGAGCAATTTATGCCCTCTCTCCCTGCCTCTGAACGGAATCCCTTAGTGCTGCCCTGCTTGAGCTCTGTTTACTGGGCGATAATAAACAATACCAACATTGGACTAATATGGCTATGGACAAAAGGTCCATAGCCGCTTTTATTGAAGTATTTAATCCATGAATAAATTCTGATGCCATAGATTTGCCCAGTAAAGGTGCGGGCCAAGAAAAACGCCAGGAAATAAACTATGATACAAGAATAAGAGAATGGAACCAGGGGAAGAGGTGGGAGTCAAAACAAGCTTCTTCACCGCAATCAACCGAGGTGAATGGCGAGCACATGACCTGCTTGGTCACGTGACCCACGCACAACCTGGGAGGGAGGTTCGCATAATTCTCCTCCCCAAGACCCAGCACTACTCGTCCATACTGACACAAAGCATGAGAGAGAAGGCATAAAAATCCTATTTGCCGGCAAATATTTTATTTATGCCCTCTCTCCCTGCCTCAGAACCGAAACCCTTAGTGTTGCTCTGCCTGAGCTCTGTTTTACTGGGCAATAATAAACAATACCAAAATTGGAGTAATATGGCTATGGACAAAAGGTCCATAGCCGCTTTTATTGAAGTATTAAATCCATGAATAAATTCTGATAGCATAGATTTGCCCAGTAAAGGTGCGGACCAAGAAAAACGCCAAAAGCAAATGTGCCAAAGGCACATATGCTGCCCCACCCCAGGCAAGAGTAGCAATAAGAGAAGAGGAGCAAACGATTAACGTTATAATCCAAAACTAACAATTAGCTCGATTAAAAGGACAGTCGCCCATGCTAACATCCCTAGGCAAATCAATTTGTTTTAAGTGTATAGAATGGAAAAGTCGGTGAAAGAGTCGCCCATGCAAACATGATCCACCGAATCAACCAGTCGCCCACGCAAAGGGGCAAGAAATTAAAGAAAATTAAATACCTTAACTAGTACAACCAGGTGGGCCAGCCGCCCATGCAAGCATGACCCATCAAGTTGACAGCTGAGAATACAAACAATAACCCCGTGCTAACTGCCTGAAACAATTCAATCTGTGCATTGCACAAAAACATAGAGCAATTTCTGTTAACATCTATTTAGACTACGTTAAAGCCTTGGCTTGAGTATTTCGAAATTTTAAGTATTTTCTTGTCTAACATGATCGCTTGCCTCATACGAGATCTTGCACTTTTATGCTTGTTCGAATACTTAACAAAAATGACAATATTATGACAATATCATTGTATGTGCGTCAATAAATGTTTTTCAGCTGTCCATGCAACCTATTAATTGCGCATCAAAACGGATCCTGCAACAAAAATAAACTTGTAGTTTTAAATGCACTGGAGTTTTTGACGAAATGACAATTTTTAAAAATATCGTAGTGCCATAATTTATAACTGTTTATCCAAGGAAAACTCCTTGTGTGCAGCCTTCGACTCTTTTCTGTCTGCCCGGCTTTCTTTTTTTTCTCTTTTCTTTTCTTTTTTTTTTCTTTTAATACGAGGGCCACAATATTGACAAACATATTAGCCCTGCTATTTTTATACGTGTACCTGTTCTGTCAGTGTCCTCTCTGCTTCATTTCCATGCGCACACGATACCTGAAAAATATCATGTTGATGCAACTCAAGTTAAAGAAATTATTATTGAACTTTATTGAAACGATAAATGTATAGTAAAATATATGTATAGTGAAGTGGCTAAAAGAGCTAAATTACTCCGCAGTATGGACTTCGGCGCTCTATCTGTCCAGTCTAGATTTCAACGAACATTTTAGGTATTATTGATTGCATATAATTATTTAGACCCTTTTGTATTGTAGCTGTTTTTGTTGAACATTTTAGATATTTGTTATGGGTATTACAGCTGCTATTAGTTATTATAAGTAATTTCTAGATTTAGACGAACTATTAGTTTATTTTTGACTAATTTTATCGTGTTTATCTTGTTTAAATAAAGATTATTGTATGCGTATGGCTTGTACGAGTGTTTGTTTTCTTTGCTGCTCAGTACAGAAAATGCTTATTCATTTTAGTCGTTGTCATACAAAATAAAATTACGCACGCGAATCAATTTAGACTGAAGGTTAACCCTTATTATCCCGGCAACGTTTAACAGACGTAAATGCATATGTTCTATGAATGGGTAACAATATACAAGGACTAATATTTTCCACTGTTCACGCATATGGTGAAAATAGGCAAAATAACGACATTAACGATTGAGAAAATATAATTTAAATCTTCTTTTAATTTTCAGTGCGATTTAAACTTCATGCATCACGTTTCCAAAACATTTAGAGAGATGCCAACGGATGTTAATGTAAGCAGTAGAAACAAAAAACAATATATAAAACTATTCACTATGGAAACCAGCAAAAAACAAACATTTGTATGCACTTGACATATATTTGGCAGTCTGGCGTAATAAACGCATCTTCATAAGGGAAAATAATATGGTATCCCAAGAACGGTATCTTTTCTTTTTATTTTTTAACCGAAAAAAGGGAGTATGTACTGAATGAACTTCAATGAACATGAACAGCCATAAAGTTGTCGGAATGTTATACAAAAGCATAAAATATTTCTTAAATTCGATTATTCTCTCCCCAATTAAACAAAGCCCAATTAAACAAAACCGAATGCACTAATATCAAATAGATCGAGTACTTAATCTAATACACAATATCTTGAGTGTCTGTACTTATGGCTGTTTTTCAGTTGTTCAAGACAACCTATAAATTTGGAAAAAATATCAAACCCTTCATTAAGCCACCATCATCTGAAAGTAGTCAAGATCGAAGAATTCTAACACTAAACTCGCTGAAAATGGCCTCAAGAACTTTGTTTCTGCTGTGTCTTGTGGTTTTGTTGCGACCGTTCACTGGGATTCCTCTGCCAAAGGCATATGGTAAGATTAGTTTACAGCTATGTTCGAAGGCTTTTCTTATATTTAATCTAAACTCTCTTAAATGCATCATAGGCCGTTTCTTACAGTTCCGTAGAAAACATTTTGTCAAATGTAAAATAACTTCAATTGGCTAACTAAAATTGACCATTCACTGGTCTTACTTTCGTTTTGTGCTTCTCGTTAAATATTAAAACATTTGATGTTGATATAAACACATCAAAATATTCATCAATTTTTAAATACGAAGGGCTTCTATATTTTTGCTTTTAATTACGTTTTCATCAGCCAGTTATAGAAAGAAAGATCTCAATGAGTTAGATTTAGTTTTCTGTCTCAGAATTTCAGATCGCGTTTAAAAATATGTAGTTTTTGTCTGAAAGAAAGGAATAACTTCTTGTACCACTTCAAAGCTGATGTAAAAGTGCTTTTACAAATCTGTGCAGCTAGTGTTGGTCTGGTGATTTGTATGTCGGATCAATTTTTTGTCATCCTCGACCCTAGTTTACTTTAAAAAGTGTGCTTAGGAGAATCACTTTAACTTGTGAGAGAAAAGAGAAACGTAGAGTGCTCCCATTTATTTCTTACTGAAGAAACGGAGTTTTATTGGCAGTCTGACAACAGTAAATATGTAATTAAATACTCAACAGCGAAGTAAACCATCATAATTTTTCATGAACAGAGAAACATGAAGACTACGATAATCACGGACATTTCATTGAAGCTGACAGATACGGCGATAACAAAGATGACAGTGGCGATGACAGCGGCGATGACAGCGGTGATGACAGTGGTGATGACAGTGGTGATGACAGTGGTGATGACAGTGATGATGACAGTGGTGACGACAGCGGTGATGACAGTGGTGATGACAGCGGTGATGACAGTGGTGATGACAGTGGTGATGACAGTGGCGATGGCAGCGGTAATGACAGTGGTGATAACAATGGTGACAACAGTGGTGATGACAGTGGTGATGACAATGATGATGACAGCAGTGTTGACAGTGGTGATAATAATGGTGATGACAGTGGCGACAACAGTGGTGATGACAGTGGTAATAACAGTGGTAATAACAGTGGTGACAACAATGGTGATGACAGTGGTGATGACAGTCGTGATAACAGTGGTGATGACAGTGGTGGTGACAGTGGTGATGACAGTGGTGATGACAGTGGTGATGACAGTGGTGATGACAGTGGTGATGACAGTGGTGACAACAATGGTGATGACAGTGGTGATGACAGTGGTGATAACAGTGGTGATGACAGTGGTGATAACAGCGGTGATGACAGCGGCGATGACAGTGGCGATGACAAAAAATACGAAAATTACCAAAATCCTGATGGATTAAATAAGAAAGAGAGAAACGATGACTACAAAGATAATTACGAACGTGATGCAAAAATATCTGACTTTCTAAAATCCGGTGCGCTTACATCCAATGGAGGATCTTCTTGCTTATATATAAAAATAATCACTTGTCTATTATTACTCCAATTGATCCGTTAGATAAATGGTAGTTAGAGTTAATTGCCCGCTTTACAGCCATGCTCCGTCACGCGTGACCAGTATTTTTGAAAATTTGAATGGATTTTTCAAGATTACGCGTCGGTTTTGTAAATTCATTCCGAGATTCGGAATCCCCGTAAGAATTTTACCGCATTTTCGGAAACAAAGTGCAACAAAATATCATTTTATTTGAAATGTTACACATCCGAACGTAGCATAGCGAAGTTATTTTTCCGTTAACTCGTGACTTTCAAAGTGTTTTCCAGAGAGATCTTCAAGGTTTGATTCAAATCTCGGACGTTACAAAGAAATATTCAAATGTTCATTTCAGTCTTGCGATTACTGGTAACGCTTGACGGAGCATGGCTGTAAATACTGTAAAATGCTTGTATAATCCCAGAACTTGTAAGCAGCATTTTACAGTAAACATTTATAGCAGGTCTATATTACGACGTACGCATACTTTTCTAAAGAAAACTAGTGAGTAGGATTAAAGGTAACTATGACTGCAGTGTTTTCTAAGTTCATCCTGGTGTACGTTAAACAAATGTAACTTAGTGAAAGGCTTTATTTGTTAGAGAAAACGGACGCAGAGGTCATCACCTCTCTGTTGTTGTTTCTTTGTAAAAATGGAATAAAAGCTTTGATTGTAATAAAAATGTGGTTGTTTTGTTATTAATCTATATACAGTTATCAATTATGAAATACAAAAAGAAAGGTGTGCGCTATGATTGGTATATAACTCGATAAAGAACGCGCATTGCGTCACGCGTCTGCTTTAATTAAGTACTTTATTCACTTGCCTAGCTAACAATTTACACGTGGGCACTTGTTGGTGTCATGTAAATAACAGCTTCCTTATTGTTGTTGGAGCCGTTTCCAAATGAAATGAAGAAACATGTCGTGAACAAAAATACATCACTGCCATCTTAAATAAAAATAACGGCGACGATTTAAAAGCATTCTCAATAACAATTCAGCTGTAATTGCATTGTTCGGACATTCAAAATCGTTTTCTACCCGGGACAGATATCAAATCCCAGATAACAATTCAGCTGTAATTGCATTGTTCGGCATAAGAATAAGCTTAAGGACGTTCGCGCCAATTGTTTATGCGCATCCTTACTGCGCACGCAATTCATGTCGCAAGGTCATGCAACGTCATGCACGAGCGCGCGCGCAAAGGAAGAAATCTATTTACATGAAAGGATGGTAGCCGTTGCGTTAACTTTTCTTTGATTTAACTCGCTTGGATGATCGGTGACTCCTATTTTTTTCTTCATATATCACTTTCTTTACCGATTATCTACAGTTTGTGAAAAAAGGAAAAAAAATCTGTCTTGTAGAAGTTTTATTTTTTTCATTTTTTTATCCACGCGACATCGAATTGCACTCATATCTCAGCTGTATGTTGTTTCCGAATGCCCTCTTTAAAGGGTTAACTCATTTAAAGGTTGAAAACAGTTCGAATTATTTACAAATCAGGCCCACTTAGATAACATTTGAATATAATAGTTTCTCCCCAGCGATTCATCTTTGATATTGTTTAACTAAAAGCCATGGACACCATGTCATGTTACGAGGACTAACTTTTCAAAAACAGGGTATATTTCTACACACTATTTCTCTTAAATCAATTGGGTGACCCCCAATTTTTTTTACATTTCTGACATCAGTAACTCATTATCAGACCGTAGCATAAGTTTGAAAAAAATCTGTCTTGTAGAATATTTTCGCGCGAACGTCCTTAAGCGGAAGCATACGAAAGCTTAAGAGGAAGCATACGAAAGCTTAGCGAAGCATACGAAAGCTTAAGCGGAAGCATACGAAAGCTTAAGTGGAAGCATGGAAAAGCTTAAGCGGAAGCATACGAATTTATGTCAAGTAAAAACGAACAAGATTGATCCTTTGGCTCTGCTTCTGCTTCTGCTTATGTCGGGCCCGTTTTCACTGGCTAGAAGTGCTGTTATGCTTCCGCTTATATGCTTATGCTTATGCTTATGTCGCTAGTTTCAGAAGAAGAAAAACATTTGGACATTACACTACCCTAACAAAACAAAAGCTGAACTCAACCACATTGTTGTTAATAAGAAGTGGAGAAACGAGTGTTGAGAACTGTCAACCGTCAACACAGTTGACGGTTGACAGTTAGTTTGAGAGCAAAACTAAGAAGGGTAAAACTAAGAAATACGACAAGAAAAGCATTTAGGACTGATGATACTATATCAAGCAGATGTATACGATCGAGGTTAGAAACCGTTCGCAGTAACTATCACGGAGAGTTGACTACAGACACCTCAGATACACTATTCAATACTCTTATCCAGGCGCATGAAGAAACAGCTAGGGGGTGCGTGCCAATAAAGAAGCGAGTTCAGAAACGAGTTCCCTTGGAAATGACATAGTGAGAGCCAAAAGAAAAGATCTGTGAGAAGCCTTCATGGAACACAGAATAAAAACGAAGTAGCTACTCAAGCATGTTAAGGCATAGCTCGTCCCTTGGTTTAGATCCCCCGCGAAGTAAATTCTTTTTTCCTTTGGAAGTAATCTATTTTAGCCCCAAGAGTCACCAAAAGTATACAACTAACTGGATTAAGCGTCCTTAAATAACTTAAGGTTTTATTATTGTGGTCACGTGTCTGATGACGTCATAATTTGAACAAAAAGGAAACTTCAAATGGGGTAAGGATGGTTAACTTTAGCCAAGAGAAAATCATAAGCAATTGTTTGCCTCAATGCATAAATACTATCCCTGCCCGGAATGGACAATTTTTGTATTTTATTAACAAGATATTAAGAGACAAAATATGTCACGTGACCTGTTTTACGAAATAACCCTTCAACTGTAAATCATAGTCAACCATTCCGGCCAGATTCATATAGGGGAGAAGCACACAAATACATTAACGGTTCAATTTATATCCATTTAATATATGCCATCTCGGCACCCCATTTTCAATTTTCTTTTTGTGTAGGAAAACAATCATAACAGGTCACGTGATGCAAATATGCGACATTTAAAGTAAACAATGGTTCAAAGTTAAAAAGTTTTATCCTGCTGCTAAGTTTGAGCCTGTTCAGGTGAATCACTTTAAAGTTATGATCGTTTTCAGAACCAGCAGCAGCATAATGACAAAGAACAACATGACTTAAACTCAGGAAAAGTGGAAGATACCAAAAGAGCATCAACACAGCAACAGAGAAGCATTGAAAGCATCAGGTCAAAAGAGAGGTAACATAGGACGACTAAAAGGAAATTCTGCTGAGGAAAGACTCAATCAATGGAAAACAAAATCGCAAAACGTCTGGGACAACTTGCTGTTGATGACAACCAACCAGTAACAAGAATAGTCTGGGAGGCACTAACAGCTATCAGTACTGGCGAATTCACAATGGCGGAGCTAAAATTTAGTATTAGAGACCTATCAATTGGCAAAGCATCAGGACTAGACAATATTCCTGTAGAAGTCTGGAAAAGTGGAGCCCTTGACGAACAACTGTTGGAAGTGTGCAATAGGATGCTATTTATATATCTGCAGACTGAACATAGCGGACGCTCAGACGCTGCTTAACAGCGTGGAAGAAGGCCAGACAAGTTGGACTGGACATGAATTAATCAAAGAGTGAATTTATGACATACAACACCAGAGGAGATCTTCATAGTGTTGGAAACAAAAAGCTGAAACAGGTGGATGATTTTCAATACCTTAGATTGTGGATAGATCAGTCCAGTAAAGTTATAAGTTTGAGAAAGGCTAAAGCGTGGGCAGCTCTAAATAAAATGGAAAGTGAATGGAAGTCAAATCTTAAGAAAGAACTCAAGGTCAGATTTTTCAGAGCAACTGTTGCTTTATTATTATGGATCTGAAAGTTGGAACTTGACAAGTACATTGGAACAACGCCTTGATGGATGCTACACCATGCATCAAATGTAAGTTGGGGAGATCGTGTGATGAATGAAGCACTCTATGAAGATTGACCAGTTGGAGACCGACAATAATGTAATGACTAGAGTGACTAGGTGCGATCTTCCTAATGCCATGGTGAGTGGAAAGAGTAGCAGAAGTTATTCAAAAGCATCTGAGCGCGCTTGAACAGATGATAATGATGTCACTAGTACTAACTAGCACTATGGTGATAAATTAAAGATAGGGACATTGGTCAACCATCAACTTTACGGCTGATGTTTGGAATGGGTTGGGCATTGCTCGGCGGGTAGCGCCAACCGATGAATAGCTTTTTAACCATTAAATAATTGTAATTAAATTTAGTTAATTTTTATAATATATATAGTTTTCTTCTACTGTATTATTAGTATTTAGTCCTACTTTAGTTCATCTATTTGTGTCAAATTATGATTTGGGAATTTTCTTATTTAGATATAGGTTATTTGCAGGACCGTTCTGTAAATCACTTGACCACTTGGTGAAGTTGCCTTCCTCATTAAATATATTTTTTGGTGATAAAAGCGACAGTGTCGCGCCGAAATAACAACACTTCAATTAGCTTATTTCCATGATGTATCATTTGATATATCGCCTTATGCCGTCAAATAATAATATTTGTATAGATAAATATATAAAAAGATTCTATAGAGCAAAACACAAGCAGTAGTTTGGAGATGAAGTGCAGGCTTGCATGGATGGAAGTGGATTACAGTTCATGAAATTGTATTTCGTGACAGGCGGTCAAGAAATCAAAATGTCCATTCATGTGGAATTGTTCCTCTTTTAGTTGTTATTATGTCGCTTTAGTTAATCATAATTTCTTTGCTTTCATTTCTTCTTCCTGTTTCAAGATAATAAAGCAAGATTAACGCAAGCTCCTGACCATAATCATAAAAACACGTCTTTGTTGTTTGTGTGCTTTGAGAAATGTTCAGTACAAAGTGTATACAGCTATTTCAATTTAGGTTGTCGGATGATAGCTTCAAGCGTACGCAACTAGACCGCAAGATACTTTGGAATTTTTATGAATACGATAAGTTGACGAAAGAAAATTAAAATTTTTCGTCCATACAACGAAGGCAAACATTTATGGTGCTATAACATCCACCTCACTAATCGCACTAACAAACCCAAAACTAAGACCAATTTACAACTACCCATAGTAACTTGTGGTCTCGTTGCGTATGCTTGAACCTCTCATCCGACAACCTAAATTGAAATAGCTGTATAACTGTGTAGCGTATAAAACAGTATTTTTGTATTGAATGATGTGTATTGCAGAAAAAAATAATGGCGAGGAAATCTTCGAAACTATCCTTAAAAATTAGGCATTTTTGGTGCATGATGGATCAAACAAAATGGTTTTATAAAGCAAGGCCAAAGCACTTTAAACTTGTGTTAATTAGTTATCAATTTCCATTTGTACTGGAAGACAATGGTATTATTTATTCAAAATGTATTACTAAACTATAACAGGAATAAAGAATTTCCAAACCAACATTCGTGAATTTCCATTCACTTTCGTATTAAAAAAACTCTCCCAGTTGAATTTAGCATCTACCTAAAGCACCAAGCTCCTCTATGTTTTTATAGTTCTTTATCAGGAAAACATGTTTTATTTTCCGAGAAAAATTCCCGGAGCAATTTTTCCTTGGCGTTGCTTCCCGCTCTCTGAACGCTTGGAAAATGCTACCTAAATTGTCAATCAATATAAATCAACCCCTTACGCAAATTAAATATATTAGTTTTGTTTTTCGCAAATGCAACTTTTATTTAATATTTTCATTTTTTACATTCACACTTTACTTTTACAATTGTATTTAACGAGAAAAAAGGCAAGCTGGAGCTATAATTGCAATTTTAAAGTGAAATAGATGAAAATGGAAAAGGGAATCAAACATATTATATGAAGGAAATTACAGAAAATGAAATAAATAAAATAGAAACAAAGGACCTTGTGATTTCACTTTTGCATTTTTTTTGTTATTAGTTTGAGATCGTGTTGGCTTGAGGGCATTGAAGGAGGCTATTACTCTATTTTGGGGCATTTTACGGTTATTTTGCAGTGCTAGCTATATAAAATACCTGCCATTAGCAAATGGAAATTTAATTGTTGCTTTAGAGCTGATGTGTCAGGTTTCAAACTCAGTACTTTGGCTGAAGAAACTGAAAAATTATCTGGAATAAGCTTGTTGTGTTGTTAAGGGAATAGTAAACTTTACCCTCGTGCATTGTTATATATAACTTCTCGCACTTCCCAAGTGTTTTTTGTTTTAATTCCCGAGTGCGAATATAACTCACTAAATGTTCTTCATCCCTGCAACATATTTATTGCTCCTTAAGACTAGTACTGATTCTGCAACAAAAATAAACGTGTAGTTGCTCGAGTTATAAACGAAAATAGCAATATAGGTATCTTGACGCTTTTATAAATGTTTTGCAAGTAAATATGTAAACTACAAATTAAAGTAAACTGACAGAGGAAAACCGTTTTTGCAGCATTCAACTGTATTTTGTCTGCCCAGCTTTGTTTTGGAACTAGCTACCATTGATTTTTTTGAGAAGAGTCTAAATGATGTTAACAGTACTGTTTTATTTTCTTCAAATAATCCCAACTTTGTTTTTTTGGCACGTTCTTAGCTTATCCTTTTACACTCGACAGCAGCGTGGCGCACAATCATATTGACAAACCGATATGAGGCATATTGGCCGTGCTCTTCTTTGTTTTCCTTGTCCTCTCCGCTTTCTTTCCCCGCTTGCGTGTACTTTACCTTGCCCTTAAAATCTAACTTCATTATAACTCAAGTTAGTGAAATAAAAAAAGCCTAGAGCTACATTTTTTTGCGTTCTTTTTTGAAGCCAGCAACGATCAATGTACATGTACATGGCTTTTATGAGTGTTTATTTTCTTTGTTGCTTAGCCTTGAAAGTGAAAGTTTTAGTCGTTGCAATACAAAGAGGAAGAACACACGCAATCAATGCAATTTTAGCGTAATTTAATTTTACCCTTTAGCTACATTTTTTGCGTTCTTTTTTGAAAGCAACAACGGTCAATGTACATGCACATGGCTTTTACGAGTGTTTATTTAGTTTCTTTGTTGCTCAGGCTTGAAAGTGAAAGCTTTAGTTGTTGCAATACAAAAAGGAAGAACACACGCAATCGATTCAATTTTAGCGTAATTTAATTTTATCCTTTATCACCCCGGTAACCTTCAACAGACTTAACTGCATATGTTCTATTTATGGGTAACAATATATAAGGACTAATAGGATACACTGAACCACTGCACGCGTATGGTAAAAATAGGGAAATAAATTAAATGATAGATTGACTGTTGACAGTGATTGAAAGTCATCTTTTTTTCTTAATTTTTTATCACGATTTGAACTTTATTCACTACCATTACAAAGAAATTTCAGAGTAAGAGTAAGCAATAGAAAAGGAAAACGAATGAAACCTCCTTTTACTATGGAAACCAGCAAAAAACAAACATTTATATGCCCTTGATATATTGCCAGTCTGACTTAATAATTATAAAACGTCTCTTTAGAAAGTATAATGAAGTGGTATCCCAATTAAAAAAGAACGCTATCTATTCATTTTTCAGTAGAACACTGTTTTCTTTTAGCCGAAAAAGGGATTATGTACATGTACATCCCTACGTTTGTCAGGATATCATGCAAAGATTTCCTTTTGATGATAATTCTTTCCCCTAAATTAACAAGATCACAGCTCAATTAAACAAAAGCGAGTGCCCTTATATAAATTGCTTGAGTACATAACCCATAACACAATATATCGAGTTTCTGTACTTCACGGCTGTTTTTCTGCTCACCAAGAACACCTATCAACCAAGTGACCTGATGGCTCGACTACTTAACCTAATACACAATATCTTGAATTTTTCAGTCCAAGAAAACCTATAAATTTTCAAGAAAATATCAAACCCTTCATTCAGTCACCATCATCTGTCGAGGTCGAAATACTCCTACACCAAAATCGTGAAAGATGTCTTCAAGAACTTTGTTTCTGCTCTGTCTTGTGGCTCTGTTGAGACCATTCACTGGTATTCCTCTACCAAAGGCATATGGTAAGATTCGTTCATAGCCATAACATATTTGTACGTTCTTTTTAATTTAGTCTGGGCTGTATCATGCAGCACCACAAGCTGTTTTTCTAGCTTTCCGATGAAAAAAATTTTGTCCAAAAAAAACTGCTTTGGGAAACTAAAATTTACCATTCACTGGTTTTACTTTAATATGTTTTTCGTTAAAAATAAAAAAGTAATATTAATCATAATACAAAAACCTTTGAAATATTCTTTTTTTTTTTTCAAGTGCGTAGGGTTTATTTATTTTACCAGTTACAGGAAGAAAGAGTTAAATGAGTTAGCTTTACAAGTTTTCTCATCAGTAATTTTCATCCCATATTTCTTATCGTGTTTTCAAAGTGCTGAAAACACCAAGTATCATGTGTGATCTGAAAGTAGGCAATATCTCCTCGTACCACTTCTAAGCTGTTTCGAAAGTAAATTGTAATTCTGCGGAGGTAGTTTTTATTCTTTAAGTAGTTGTTTGTAAGTCCGATTTGAGGCCCATGGTCGCTGCTATAAGTTTGTGTCCTTGGACTTCTCCAAATTATCTTCCTCGACCATAGTTCATTAAAGTGCGCTTAGGAGGATCACTTTGTGATTGACTAGAAATCAAGATATAAGTAAAGGGAAGTGTGAGTACTCGTATTTAGTTCATACTGTAGAATTGGAGATTTATAGCAATACTGACAAAATTTAAGACCTATTGGGTTAGTAAACCCTCCCAATTTTCCCTCAACAGTGGAACACTACAATAACGATTACGATGACCACAGACATTACTTCGAAGCTGGCGATAACAAAAATGACAGCGGTGATGACAGTGGTGATGACAGTGGTGATGACAGCGGTGATGACAGTGGTGATGACAGTGGTGATGACAGTGGTGATGATAGCGGTGATGACAAGGATCATGACCATGAAGACGAAGATCATGATGACAGTGGTGATGACAGTGGCGATGATAGTGGCGATGACAAGGATCACGATCATGATGACAGTGGCGATGACAGCGGTGATGACAGTGGTGATGACAGTGATGATGACAAGGATCACGATCATGATGACAGTGGCGATGACAGTGGTGATGACAGTGGTGATGACAAGGATCATGATCATGAAGACGAAGATCATTAACTTGATTATAAAGAGAGAAACAATAAGTACAAAGATAAATAAGAAAGGAGTTGCACTAAGAGCTAAAATAAATATATACACATAATCAATTGTTTGTTGTTACTCAACTTAATCCGTTAGCGTATTGTTAGTTGGAGTTAATCGCCCATTAGATTTGAACTTTCAAATTCCTTTTGTTGAATAAACATGTACATGTATAGCAAGGCTGTATTACGATGTACTGGTATTGCTTTTTTAAAGAAAACGTGTGGGTAGGATTAAAAGAGGAAACTTAATGGTAACTTTGACTGGAACTTATTCTAAGTTCACAATGATGTAATTAAAACAAATTTCACTTCGTGAAAGGCTTTATTTGTCATAGAAAACGGACTCAGAGGTCATCACTCCATGTTGTTGTTGGGTTATTTTTAAATGTGGAATAAAAATGAGCTTGTAATAATGTGGTTGTTTTCTTATTGATTTGTATACAGCAGCATAAATAGAGGTTACTTCACGGTTGGTGAGCGCGTACGATTTTTATTCACGAGTTTGTGATTCTTTCCAACGAGTGAATAAAAATCGTACAAGCGAACGAACCGTGAATTAATTTGTTTATTATATGCATACTGAGATTTACACAACAGAAAAACAATTAGACGAAACGATTAAATTATCAACACTTCAGTAGAAGGGTTCTTGGTTTATTGTCAGACTCAACTTTCAAGTGGAAAAATTCACCAAATTCACACATCTAACAAAAATAACCACGACAATAATTTTTTCCAAAACTATAACAAGACTATACATAATAAGCCCAAGACACTTTACGACAAAAACAAAGCAAGTTTGCGTACCTGTGTTTTGAAGGTTTTGCCGCTTTGATAACAACAACAAATGGCGAGAGTTCAAACTTGTTTGTACGTTTGGCGATTTAATTGCTTTTTTTTTAGCTTCTTTTAGCCTTATTCTTTCTCCTGTTAAACGTATATTTTCCCTTTCAGCAAAATCTGTTAAAGTTGTTTTCTTTAGGTCCGCAGAAATCCGCATTTTTCATTGAAGTGATGGAACTTTAAACCTTTTTGTCGCCATAAATGAATTTCTTCGAGGCCTTCAAGGAGGGCGAAGGCACACTGAATGGCGGGAATTCCCGCGTACGATTTTTGTCACTAGTGAAAAATGTCGTATCACGATTCTGATTGGTCATACGATATTCTTCACTAGTGAGGAAAATCGTATGACCAATAGGATGGCTTGTCATACGTGAAGGGACGATTTTTATCTCATAGTTTTCTGGTGTGTAAATCTCAGTATGTATATAATAAAAACAGTTTTTTGTGTAAAGGGTTAATTGATATTGATTGAAAATTTAGGTGCGTTTGTCAGACGTTCAGAGAGTGGGGAGGGACGGGAAGAAAATATTGCGAGTCGTCAGAAACTGTGATATCCAGGTCCAATGAAATTACAGGTTGTAAAGAGCTGCGTGGTATCTGTCAGAAACAGGCTAACATTAAAGGCCCACTTTCACCCAAGATATCATTGCGAATTTAACGCAGTCGAAAATTCCCGAAAGAGCCAATCACGAGCGAGCTCGTCATTTGAAAACAAAAGCAAACGGACCGCAAAGCCGAATGGGTGACAGTGGGCCTTTAAGGTTATTTTGTGGTTTTAATCAAAGCTTGAGGAAATCTCAATATTAAAATGAAAAAGTTGAGAATTGTGGTAGAGTGAACAAAACGCAAGCGATTTGTTTTTGCCGTTATTTTATTTTCGGTATTTATGCAGTTTGATGACCAAAATTATGCCAAAGTAACCGTCAATAGTACACCCCTGCAAAACCCAACCAAGGGCCGAAACTAAACGAAATCTTCTAATTATTTGGATTATTTAACGGGAATTAGCTCGGATTGACACTGTGGATTGAGTTCTTGAACTAAAGAATTTCGTATGAGCGAAGCGGCAAGTGCCTGATGATATTTGAAAATATACGGCATTGTATGGAACTTCGAACTGAACGTTTTGAAGCAATATAAAAATCAAAATCGCTGAATAAAGTCGATTAAAAACTTATTTGTGTTGTTTTCTATCTTTATGTAATATATCAAACTTGAGACACAGTGTTTCATGTAATATATCAAACATGAGACACAGTGTTTCATCACAAGGACAAACACTGAGAAGAGAGTTGAAAATACGACGCGCAGCGGAGTATTTTTGCCGAACTTCGAGGCGTTTGATCTTGTGATGAAATACTTTGTCGAATGTTTCATATTTCTTCTCAAACAAAATGATTTTAGAAGGAGAAATTAAGGATGCAAAAATGAGGAGCGTTTCATCTGATTTCCAAACACTCATTAAACATTAATTTCCTTCGTATTTTCTTCATGAATTATTAATGAGTTTGAGAAACTGTGTTTTTTAGTCCATCTATCTTACCTTGTATTATATAACAGATATTCAGGATAAAACTGAGCAAAGTTGAAAATAAAACGACGAAGATTGAAGGATTATTAACATAATCGACAACGGAATCGTAACGTTCCTGAGGATTGTTATCAGAGGGTCTGAATGGAGTTTAGTGTTTAGTGTTATTTACCCATAAAAGTTTAGTGTTTGCTGTTAAATTGGCCAATATTTTAATGTTTACTGTTCCCGGAGAAAATACTGTTAAGTGTTTGGAGGGTTTTTCGTTAAAAAAAACATAGTCTTTTAGCATTGTAAATACTTTTATACTCTGCCGAAATCGCTGATAAAATCACTCAATCGCCATGCCTGAACTTTTAGCCTGTGCTCAAAGGGACAGTAGTCTCTTTTTATTCTACCCTTGCGCAACAGCATTCTGGGAAACCTGGGAACCAATCTCGAAAATTCCTCCTGTCAGTATCACAGCTTGAGACTTATTCCTAAGATCAATTTGGTCTAAAAGGAAAAATCTCTCAGGCGCATACTTTATTTTATTTTATTTTTTTATATATATTTTTTATTATTATTATTAAACTGTACATAATTTACTTACACTGATTCACTAATTACATCATTACACTTACAGTATTTACATCACTTGCTATACTAAGTACATTATTTACAAACAATTCTTACATCTGACTACTCACATTACTCATTTACACAGTTAATAACAATGGCGAGAAAAGGGGATTTAAAAACAATTTCAGCCAGTCATTACAGGGCATTTTCGCCAAATTCTGCTGAAGGATATTGCTACAGGAGGAGGGGAGGGCGAGGGGAGGGCGAGGGGGGGGGCGAGGGGGGGGGAGAGGGGGGGAGAGGGGGGGGAGAGAGGGGGGAAGGGGGAGAGAGGGGGGAAGGGGGAGGGAGGAGGGGGTGGCATAGAGACCTCTTACCATAGAGTGTCTATACTAGAAGTTCCCATTTTTTGGGGAGAGTGTCACCCGCTTTTTGACTTCGATTTCACAATTGTTTTAAGGTATCGCAGGAAGCATTCGATTATAGGTGCTGTTTCTTTGCATTTACAAATCCACTGTAGCGTCTTGCTAGCAAATAGCAAAAATTTAATTGTAGATGTTTTTTTGAAGCATCCGGCATTAGTCCCAAAGCAACAGATATACTTATTATATAATTTTCTGAAATAATTTGGGATAAGGTTAACCGGGCCATTAAAAAATTCCAAAAAGAAACAACTTTAGGACAAGACCAAAAAAGGTGTTCAAGTTTATCTGGTTCTTTTTCACAAAAGGAACATTTTGGATCGTTTTTTATTCCAATTTTATGTAGAAATTCATTAGTTGGTATTCATCTATGTAAAAACTTGAATTGGAATTCAATAAGTCTCGTACTATTTGTACATTTGGACGCCAATAGGTATGCTTCGCACCAGTTGATACACTCATCGTTGTTTAAGGTGCAATCGCTTTTCCATTTCTGTTGACTTTGTGTAGGAAGAATGCTTTTTTTTTCTCTATAAGTTTATTATTTACGAATGGACTTGTTTTGTTGGCTCGCATCAATCTTGTGGAAAAGCTTTCATATTCAGAGTTGTTTGTAGCACATTTATTTTTATGTATATTCCACTATAGTGGCTGAAACTGAGTTACTATTGTAGGTCAAGACGAGGTGCCACGGGATAAGGAGACGCACTATAATCTATGATTACTACTAGTTTGTATTATAAACGCGGGAAGTTTCGAATGTATGTATTTTGTTGGCTGCGCATAAAGAATATTTGGTGCAATTTTGCGCACACGCACGCGAAATTTTAAGACAAATACATATAGCTGGTTGCTCTTGTCAATGAACGTTTGAATATTTGTGAATTTAAATTTTGGATGTCTCTTAGGGAGAAAACTGTCTTTGTTACATTAAAAGCGGGGAAGGTTCGATTGAACGCGCGGCACACCCAGAGGTACAGTGTAACCCAGAGTTTTTTTCTGAACTGCAGCTAACGTCAACATACATAGGCTGTACCTCTCAAGGTGGCACTCCCAGGGGTACAGGGTAACCTAGTTTTTTTTTGTACTGCAACTAATGTCAACATACATAGGCTGTACCTCAAGGTGGCACACCCAAAGGTACAGTGTACCTTAGATATTTTTTGAACTGTAACTAATGCTAACATACATAGGCTGTTCTTCACGTTGGCACACCCAGAGTGACAGTGTAACCTAGAGTTTTCTTTTTGTGAACTGCAACTAATGTCAACAACATACATAGGCTAGATTTTTTCGAACTGCAACTAATGTCAACATTCATAGCCTGTACCTCAAGGTGGCGCACCCAAAAAAGAGTGCATTCTTTTGCATTTTTCACAACTCTCTTCCTGCATACCTTTGTAGAGTTTGAAAGTTGTTTGCCTCGTGTTAGTGGTCATTCATTGTGGTTGATGCATGATGGCGGAGATCAAGGATGGCGGAGCGAGTCGTTTTTGCCGCCTTATCTCTTAACAACTGGCTCGTAAAGTTTGTCATGAAAGTAGCTAAAGAGTCGGGTGAAAGGTATCTACCCAGAACTGTGTACAGGATAGTATGTGGTCTGAAGCGTCATTTGGAAGACAAAAATGGCGTCGAG
The DNA here is from genome assembly GCA_022457155.1 of Cladopsammia gracilis. Taxonomy (NCBI): domain Eukaryota; kingdom Metazoa; phylum Cnidaria; class Anthozoa; order Scleractinia; family Dendrophylliidae; genus Cladopsammia; species Cladopsammia gracilis. The sequence continues at coordinate 19,301 of JAJGOT010001022.1, forward strand.
GCACTGAATCCACTTGATGCTCAGGATAAAAGGTATGAGAAATTTAACAAAGTTTTGTTTGCTGGTTTGGTATTATTTTTTTCGGAAATATTTTAAATTATTAAAATAACATGCTCTTCTTGTTTGATTGACAAAGTTTTCAATCCTAAATGCATCTCCGGTTTTTGATCGGTGGTCCCATGATTTTGCTTGCCATCTTTTGAGAATGGAATGCACTTCGAAGGAGGAGATGAAGGTTTTCTTTGTTCATTTGTACATCCACTGACTTCAGCATTCGCACCTTGTCGTGGTGAAGTCTTAGCAGACTCTATTTGCCGCTTGGCATCTTTTGAGAAAGTAATGCACTTCGAAGGAGCAGATGAAGGTTTTCTTTGTTCATTTGTAGAAACATTTGTTTTAGTATCAAAAGTCTCAGCAGACTCTCTTTGCCGCTCACGCATCTTTTTTTTTTTTCATTCTTTCCTTTGCTTAGATTGTTCTCCTCGCGTGTTTTTACGTGATCGAATGACCCGCTTTGATTTTTGAGCCTTAATGCCGTCGACAGTAACTTCCATCCAGAGAGACATCGAAGAAAGACATCGGAGACGACAATCGAAGTTCCCCGTCACCACAAGTTGACTTTTATTTGGATAATATTCGGCACGTTTGGATCATATTCGGCACGTTTCAAGACATACGAGACGATTCTAGTCCACAGGCATCACTCATAATTTTTTCTGGTTTCCTTTCAGTTTGCTAACAGTTCTTGACATTTAAATTGAGGTATGTTTGGAATGCTAGAACTTAATTCTAGTCAATTGTATGGGATACTTACAACAGTCGAAACTTTATGTGTCGTTTCATGAACAAACTTGACCTAAGAGCAATTCAGATTGACGCGAAATTCACCAGGCAAGGATGATGGTTCCTTAAATCTTTGTTCCAGTAGATTTATCGCGTCTAGTTACTGAAAGTAGTTACACTAACATTGAAAATTAAGGATTCACTCCACACGCAGGGGCGGATCTAGGGGGAGGGTGCAGGGGGTACGCCCCCCCCCCCCCCCCCCCCGAGATGACCTAGTCTGCGTTGTTCGCTTTTAAAATTTGTTTACGTCACCCTTCAGTTACGTCATTCCTTAGAGGTGCACCCCCTCCTAAGAAAAATCCTGGATCCGCCCCTGACACGTTTCATTTAGGGGCGTCACACAATGAAACTGCACTCTCAAATTAAAAGATCCTTGGTGTGAGTACCGCGTGCCATTTTGAACGTGCGTTTAAAATCGCAGGGCGAGCAGATATCCCAAAAAGCAAGCTACTAAAACACTCTAAGAATCGTGGAATATTTTTTCACTTGACACACCATGATGTGTGTTCCGCTTGAAACGGGGTACCAGATTGCAGTAAAACAAATTGGACTATCAATCACTGCAAATAACCTCCAAACATGGCAAATTTTGATGTGTCCCGTGAAAAATTACTCAGCGATTCTTCAGACCACAGGCAGCCCAACCGTGGTGTGTGCCACATCAAATTACAGATTCGAAGCCGGTAGACAGTAATAAAATATAGGTAATAATAAACACTTAATGACTGGTCCCGAGGGAAACAGTGAATTTTGTTTTCCGAGAATCTCGATATTTTCCGAGACGAAGTCGAGGGAAACAAAATTCACTGTTTCCCGAGGGATCAGTCATTAAGTGATTTGTTATATAACAACATAAAAAAAAACACAGTTTGAAAAACGCGCCGAGCACTCGAGGTAAACATCAATCCATCATAATCATGCCACCTTTTGCCACGGTCTGATCACGTGCGCTAGCGGGAAACAGTGCAATGTTACCCTCTGACGTAAAAATTGTTGTCCGCTTTCGCAAATGTTGCCCGCTTAGGAAAATTGGCGGGAAACAGTTCGTTTGTTAGATGTCACGTGACGATGAATCAACCAATCAACGCGCGCGTTGTATTGACAAAAACTCCAGTTGTATAACAATACAATTGGTCACGAATCGAGAAGTGATAGAAAAATCGATAATATTACACAATAGAGACTTCTTAATAAGAAATAGCACACAAACTGTAGTGACAAACATGACAATAAAACGCATGTTGAAAAACAAAATATTAACTTGGCGTTTCGTTTGTTATAACATACATCCTCAGAAGTGACCGTTTAGAATACAAGTAACAACTAAATTTAAATGAATAATAAGTAACTAATTAACAACAACAATAACATAAGATAAGAAAAATTTGCATATAAAAGATGCAAAGTAAGAGGTAAAGGTAAAACTAACATTGAGGAAGTTGTTGTTACAAAATGGTTATCCTGCTGGTGTTGTCAATTACAACATTAACAAGAGGCTAAACATAGCCTATACTCATGCGCATGAGACTCTAAGAAGAGTTTATTGAAGCTGCCAATTTTTCTGTAGTTGCTTTGAATATTTAATTTATTGATTCCTGATCAAACCCACACTAGTGTAATACTTCCCAAACGTTAACCGTGAATTATTTCTATTACATTGGGTTATTCCAGAAAGAATCCCCTCGCCCCACCGACGGATGGCAAGATTGTTTGACCCCTTCCCCCCCTCCCACTTGGATTTCCAAGCCAAGAGACCCCTTCTCCTGCCCGGATTTCCAATAATTTTTGTGGAAGCCCTAAATTTACAGGTAATGATAAAAATACATGTAATCGGATCCACGAGATTCTACTTTTATAATGTGAAAACTGTGGCGATGAGTGCTATAAATTGGTGAAACATTTTAATAAAAATAAATATTGCGTGACACATCATGAATCATGACCCCCCCCCCCCCCCCCCCCCCGTTTGATTTCAAGACCAAATCGAAATGAAATTTTTCTATAAAGCTAGTCCTTTAAATAACTGCTGTGATTTTGCCATGTATTAGTTTTTTCCAAGCTTCACAGTTTTTTCAAAGTGTTGTCGCAAATACACTTCTTTCATATATGCAAATTTCGTGTGGAATGTAATTCGATCGCGTGTTGCTTTCACATGATCATGAATCCAAAATATTTGTTCTAAAGGTCCAAACTTTTTAATGAAACTCATATTTCCTTGAATGAAAATGATTTTTCCTTGAACAAAAGAGTTAAACGCTTATCAGAATTCAGTGATTTTCTGCTTCCGGAAGGCTTGGCGATTTATTTACTGAAGGTATCCTCAATGCAGTGCGCAGCGCTGGCGTCTGCGAATTATATTATAAACATCACAAAATAATATTTACATTCAGCAACCTGCTATATTATATCTAGTGTTTTCTAAAATTTCCGACTTTTCTTGTGTATATAGAATGCCATTCTTATCCGTAAAGATGATTCGCATAATGTTTTCGCGAATCAAAAAATCTTGAAAGCAAACTTTATTTCAGAAAGCGCTATTTAACTTAATTATATTTAAATACTAGCGTTCCTTTACCGTGATTATTGACTTCACGAAGAAAACATTCGAACAAGTTTGCGTCTAATGTTTCCCAAACCGTGACTGCATTCTGTTACATTTGAAAAGACTACTTTTAAAAGCAATAAAATCAGTAAACGACCGGGTTATTTTTCAATTTTAGTAATTCTCAAAAACTGTATTACGCGACAGTCCGTTGACTCTGTGTTTAGAGTACATAAAAGCTCACAAAAGCAACTTTTTCTCGGTCTAGAATAAAAAGTATGACACAAAGAAAAAGTCAATCACAAATTGATATCAACATAAATTCTCACCGAAAAATGAAATTTCTTTTATGGTAAAGTCCCTCGCCTGCTTGAAAATTCTTTAAAACTCCGCTTCGCCCCCCGCACTGATAAAACTTGAAGCAAGATTTCGTCGCTCGTCGCTTACAGCTCTCCTTTTTCTCCACTACAGCGGCTTCTGAGTACTTTTTAAAGCTTTCTCTTTCCATTTTGAATGTGTGTTATTATTCCGACAAGACAAAGAAAACCAAGCACATGCCGAGCGCGGCAGACATTTTTGTAGAATGTTTATGTGACCTGCGACCCGGTTAGTAATAATATATGCGTGCATAAATTTGCATGCACTAATGTGACAAAAACAAGAAGAAACGCCACCGATTTTATACCTCATGCGCTTACTGCGCATGAGTAATGATGTTTTGAACAGACAGCAGAACAGACTGAGGAATCCGATCATCACAGTTCCCAAAAAAGAAACAATCTTAGTTTTACCTTATTTAGGGGTACAAAGTAAAATTGTTACCAAACAGCTTAAGACCTGCATTAATAAATTTTATGGCTGCATTGATCTTACAGTCAACGCACTTCACGCGTGAACGCACAACTTCAACTATTCATCGATTAGGTCATTCTTCGATTTCATTCTTCCAAAAATTTGCTGATTATTCGTATCTTTTATTTTATAATCGAATCATGAATTTCGTTATTAAAAATAATGTTCATGACAGTGTAAGAATGATAAGATTTTTCGTCCGTTTAGATAAAACTGTATTTTTCATAAGGTAGCTTTTTTTATTACACGTAACTTTGAATAGTTTCAGTGTCGTGCGCCGTGGGAATTTAATTTAACCGCGAGCATTAATTTAACCGCCCAAATTAAAGCCTGGTTCCCACTAGTGAAATAAGCATAAGTGTAAGCGCAAGCATAAGCACAAGAATGTTCCCACTTGTGAAATAAGCATAACACTGGCGACGTACGCATGCGCAGTGAAAGTCTCGGTAGGAAACAAGATGGCGGAAATGGCAGCGGAGATCTGGAACTTTGTCATTCTGATTGGTTGATTTCTTGTGCTTATGCTTATGCTTATTTCACGCCGGTTCCCACTTATGAAATAAGCACAACACAAGCGAATTAAGCATAAGCGCAGTCGTAAGAAAAAGGAAAATGTTCCTTTTTCTTGTGCTTACGCTTATGCTTATTTCACGCCGGTTCCCACTAGCGTTATCTTATGCTTATGCTTGCGCTTACGCTTATGCTTATTTCACTAGTGGGAACCAGGCTTAACGGTCTTCATGAGATCTCAAGAGACGAGTTTATTTTTGAAACGATGGCAAGAAATTCGCTTGGGGGTTTTTTACAATCCTGGTAAACCTTTACCTTTGCACACTTTTGAAGCGGTATTGTGTCCTCTTGTTTACGGCTTACTGGAATCTGACCCATTCTGATAAACTTAAAATTCCCGGGAAGCAACTCTCCCACTTCGTTGACAATATCTAGTCTAAATTCTCTTAGCGGTTTGGCTAAGCAGCTACTGTACTCTTCCTTTCTACGAACGCAATTGCGTCCGGCTTTTCTTTCAGTGTGATTTTGAGAAGAACTTCTTCCGCCATATTGTTTCGACCGCGCTCTCTGTGATTTTTTATTCGAAACTAAATCCTTATCTTTAAAGTTATTTCCAAAGTAACATTAATTTAATTTAAGAATGAAATATACATGTGAAGAATGGAATAATCTAATTAAGAATGGAATGTACACGTGAAGAATGCAATCTTCGTTGTGTGGGCGTTCATGCGTGAAGTGCGTTGACTGTAAGGTGATTTTCCAAAATGCTCATCGCATTAAGTCCTTTTTTCCCTACAAAGATAGGTTCAACCGTTCCCAAATGTCAAAAGTTGTGTATAAGGCTAGTTGTTGGGATTGTCAGGATTTCTACATTGGAAAAACAAAACGAAGATTGCATGACAGAAAAACTGAACATTTTAAAGGAATCACAAGTACTTGTCATGCATCTGCTATAGCAGACCACGTCACATCAACTGGTCACAACTTCAAATGGGACCACTTTGAGATATTGGCAAAAGGTCGGTCTGATACTCACTGTAATATTAAGGAAACTCTACTTATTCAGGAACTCAGACCTACCCTTAACGATAATGTCAGCAGCGAAAAGCTAATTCTTTATTAGTTTGCATCTTTTATATGCAAATTTTTCTCATCTTATGTTATTGTTGTTGTTAATTAGTTACTTATTATTCATTTAAATTTAATTGTTACTTGTATTCTAAACGGTCACTTCTGAGGATGTATGTTGTAACATACGAAACGTCAAGTTAATATTTTGTTTTTCAACATGCGTTTTATTGTCATGTTTGTCACTGCAGTTTGTGTGCGATTTCTTATTAAGCTACGATGGCCAAGGAGAATTAATTTTTAGAGATTTCTTACCTTCACTTTATTGTCCCTTGATGTGTCCTGACCGGTTTAAATGCATATTAACCGCTTTTGTCAGTCTGGATAGTGGCACGAGTGACAAAAGTGGTAAAAATGCATTTAATTTCTATCGCTTCTCAATTCCGTGACAAATCGTATTATTACCTATATTTCATTACTGTGTACTGTCTTCGAATCTGAAATTTGATGTGGCTCACATACCACGGTTGGGCTGCCTGTGGGAAGACTCGTCTTGGAAGTTTATCCGCCCGACCGCCATTTTGAAAGCGAAGAATGCCCTAGGGACGAGGTTGCGTGTAATTTTCGAAAATTTAAGGTGGCTCTGAATCCCACCTACAAAATTTTTTTCAAACTTTGCCAAAAGTTGCATTTTATCCTACTGATCAAAATTAGACAATAAAAAATGGGGTTCACTGAGTCATTTTTGAGTAATTAACACTTAAAGCTAAAATTAAGGGTGTTTTTAGCACGTTATACTGTTGCTATAGTAACATTGTGTCACAAAAATGATAACAACGTGTTCACCAATCATTGGGCATTCGTTTGATATCATGATTGTAGCATCAACTGATAAAGAGTGGTTTTAATGACGCATCAAAATCTAAATCTTGGAAAGTGCTGGAAACTGTTGGGAACCACCTTAACTAATAACTTTCCTAACAGACAGACAATTCTTAATAGACAAATTCGGCTAACGCATTGTTGTACCCATTTCAAACCTTTTGGGGTTAGAACTCTTTGTTCGTCATATTTCCATATCAATGAAGCATTGACATGGAAATTACATGGAAATATTGTGAACAAAGAATCTTATTCCCAGAAGGTTTGAATTGGGTACAACAATGCGTTAGCCGAATTTGTCTATGAGGTATTAATGTGAACCATTAAACAATCCCCTCCAAATTTAAATGCCAATTAGTGGTGGAGCAAGGAAAGAAGTGTTGAAATGTTTCTATTTTGAAGCAGAACTATTTTCACTACAAGCTCCACCATCCTCCTTCATGGTTTTATAGGGAAAATAAATAAGTAAATGAAGCCTTTTGAGAAGTCAGTACACAGAAATGAGAAACAGAAACAGAAATTTCACCTGCTGGCTTACAGCCCCCCAACCCCCCCCCCCCCCCCCCCCTCCCTGCACCCTTGCCATCCTTGATAATCAAGGCAAGGCATACCCCGGGGCGTACCGGGGCGTAGCTGGGGGGGGGGGGGGTCCTGGGGTGCTCGTGATCCCCCCTTTGTAGGATAATTTTAGTAAAACACGGCGTGGATGCCAACATGACAATCTGGTAAGTGCCCTGGGTGTGACACAGTGTGACCCCTCCCTTTGAAAAATCCTAGCTATGCCCCTGCATACCATAGTTAAATGGAGTTGATATTATAATACAAAACAATAAATAGTAATCAAAATAATTATAGCAATTCATAAGTGATACAAAAGCTCCAAGAAATATCAAGTGAGCCAAAATTTCCCCCAACTATGAAGGTTATTTGAGAATTTTTTGTGGGAGTGCCAGGATTTCCGAAGGAGACCCGACCAAATTCGAAGAGAACCCGATCTATTCCGAAGATGTCTGAAGATGTTCCGAAGAATTCAGAGGTTTCCATGGACCTCAGTCCTACATTTAATAATATCCAGCTGTTATCATAATGTTCAGAACGATAAAAACCTACAAAAAAGTGCCAAATTTTCATGAACATAACAATATTTTTAATTGGATCATGTGATCAGTCAAGGCTGATAGCTCAAATCTGCAAGTCAGGAGTGAGAAATTGCTCCATAGGCATGAGTTGGTATGAGATCGGAGTTTTGGACTCGCAGGCATGAGACTTGGCAGGTATGTTCTATGCCACCATGCAGAACTTAAGTATGTAATAAGTTTTTATTGTCAACTGAAGACAAAAGTAAGCAACCCAGGGCTGCTGTGCATTTCTAGCAGGCTACTGCTAGAGCGCAATCCATCAAATATCGGTATAGACAATTTATTATTATTTATCTTAGGAATCAATAAAGAAATATATATTTAACAGACTGATTAATCATTGATGCATTTTGTCTATACAAGTTTATAATTTTATTTATATAATAACACATTATTGATAATTATCTGCTAAAATATGAAACAACTGACAATATGGGGGCATTTACTCACTGATGACAATAACTCACAGTTCTCAACCCAATTGTGGGTCTCAAGAGCTTTGCATTTTTGCTAAGAGCAGGACTTTACAAGATATGATAATGACAGACCAAAACCCTCACTGCCATGCCTCAAGCCCCAATATTTTGGGTCCAGGAAAAAGAGCAGACTGTAGGGCTCCACATTTTGCTGTTGAACCTAAAAAAATGATAAACTTCATTAGGAAGCCACTCCATGAAAAGAAAACAATAAGCTTAACAAACATATAAAACTTAAGCTTAAGCCTTTAGTTATTAAGGTTATAAAAGCTCATATATAAATTGTTCAAATCTCATGATCAGAGTGTAGATTGCACAAGAATATGAATCAAATATCATGTTTTTCCTCAGGGGACAAAAAACTTTGATCTCAAAAGGTCGAAACAACCTTAGAAATTCTGAGAAATTACAGCTTACGCACTTGTGATAACCTACAAAAATGACCGAACTTTAATCGCAAATAACAGAAAATTGGTGAGAGGTACGATGTGGTACGACGTCCTAAATTAAAGGAATAACTTTTTCTACAAAAGATGGTGCGATTTTCGTGGCTAGAACCCGCGCGATATAGTGTCAAGAAACGAACGCGTTGGTTGACTACACAACGTGGACGAAAGCCGCCATATTGGACCGGCTTGCGAGAAAGCCTAACAATAGCGAATTCTACTACAAAAGCTGTAATGTCTGTAATATAAGCAAGTAAATAGAAAAAGTAGCAACATACCTTTCATGAAAACTCCTTTACTGGAAAAAGCGGACTTCATTTTTGAAGAAAAACACACTAAAAAACATGAAATGTTACGTGGAGAAATTCTCGCAGAAAAGACTGTAAACAAATACGTTGATCTGATTGGTCGACTACTCCTACCAGGATACCTATCGGTCCGTGTCCAACCGTTAGGTGCAACTTTCCGAGAATTGTTGCGTTTATATCACCATTCACCATTTCATTAGGTGTTTATATGGCTCAAAGTAAAAGTTTTTTTTACGATGTTCGAAATGAATTGGAATGTTCTGTGTGTCAGGAGCAGTTCAGTGAAGTCAACGAACCGAAAATCTTGAAATGTCTCCACACTTTCTGCAAGATCTGTCTGGAAGCTTGGTTACGACAGCAGCGTGAAGGAAGGTTGAGTTGTCCAACATGCCGACAAATCACCGAGTGTCCAAACAACATTAACAGCCTGCCATCCAACCTGTTTTACAAGCAGATGGTGGAAATTGTGGAGGCTTACAGCGGTGAAGGACAAGAAGGACAAGAACATTTAGCGCATTGTGAAAACTGCAACGAAAAGAAGTCACTAAAGTGTTACTGTTTCGATTGCAACTGCTTCTTGTGTGAAGACTGCCTGGTGGCCCATAAAAAGTTGAAAGTTCTTGGGCATCATGTTAAAGAAATTGGAAACTTTGATTCAAGCGATGTTCGAGATTACGCTCGGAAGACTCATGTTTGCAAGAAACATAAAGATGAACTGAGATTTTACTGCCATAAATGCAAAATTTGTATTTGTCGTGACTGCGCCATGTTGGAACATCGAGACCACGATTTTATTTCCTTCGACCAAGCACTCGAAAACAAGAAAGCAGAAATTGGAAAGAAAGTGCAAGAAGTTGAAGCAAACGGCTCTCGTTTAAGATACCACAAAGAATATCTGGAGAAGCGAAGGGAGAGAGTCAATAACAGCATCGATCAAGCGGCTAATGAAGTCCACCAAGTCGCTGAGCGCTGCATAAATTTCATTCGACAACATGAAGCTACCGTGACCGAAGAGTTACTCAAGCAGAAAGCAAGTTTGCAAGATTCATTCTCAGCCCAAATGACCGCCTTAGATGGGAAACTGGTGGAAATAGACAGCAGCTTGGAATTCGGCAAAGATGTCATCGAACGAAATAATTTACCGGAGATTTTAAACGTCGAAGAAATACTAGAACAAAGACTTAAGGAACTGTCTTTATTGCCTGATGAATTTCGCGTCAATCTGGATTGCTCTGAGGTCAAGTATGTGCCAAATGATATGTCGTCTTTAAAAACCGCACTGGGAAAGCTTTCTTTCACCAACACGGAGCCTTCCTTGTCTATTGTACAAGGCAAGGGTCTGACAGAGGGTTTACTGTTACTGGAAAAAGAATCTACCTTTACGATAATTACAAAGGACTCGCAGGGACAGACAACTTATAGTCAAATTGATGAAGTGAATGTTGACATCCAGTCATTGCAGACTGGAAGGATTACAAAACCCAGCATAACAGACACCAAAGATGGCTGCTATAAAGTGACGTACAAACCGGAAGATGAAGGAGAATTAAGCGTGTCCATAACAGTATCAGGCGAAGCTATCATGGGCAGTCCATTCCAGTTAAGGGTGAAAGAAACCGGCAAGACGATGCAAAAGAAAAAAGGAAGACAGCGTCAATCGAAAGGTATTATGAATAAGCAGAAATCAAAACCCGATAGCTCATAAAAACCGGTGTAATATGGTTAGGTGGAAAACGCAGAGTGTGGAAAATGAGGAGTGCGGAGTGTGGAAGATGCGGAGTGTGGAAAATACGGATATGAAAAATACGGAGTGTGGAAAACGCAAAAAAAAAACACTTGTAATAGGAAGCGATATATTCTATATATATATTTCGATATATTTGAAAGTTGATTTAACGCAATTTAATTTAATTAAACTATATTAACGATATTAACAATCAGTCCTTGTGTTTTTTCATTTGTACATTAACGAATAGGTAATGTAACAGAAGTATTGTGAATTAACGGTTTTAACAAAATAAAAAATGCAATGCATCACTGCATTTTCGTTGCTAAATCGTAAATTCTGTAACGAATAGGTTAAAACAAGAAGTCAACACGCGCAGCATTATTGTGAATTAACGCTTTTAACAATCATTTCTTGTTCCTATAAAGAAAGCAATGCATCATTGCATTTTCATTGCTAGATATGGCTACATATGGCAACTTCGTCATTCCCTCGAGTCAAATTCCACGAAACCGCACATTGTCGTCGAGTACGCTAATGGGAAAGCGGGAGTGTCAGGACTGCCAAGGATACTCTGTGTCCTGTTTATGCGCTCATGCTGTCGCGGCGATATTAAAAAGAGGAACCCTCGAATGGCTGATGGCCAACAAGCGTAAGACTGGTGGGCTTAACTACAGCAAAGACATCACCTTTGGAATGCCGGCTGGGAGAGGCAGGAAAGGAGGGAGACCGCCAAGAAGCAGACGCAGCAAACAAAGTACCAGTGTGGTTGTCCCGCGAAACCCCTCGCCATGCGCTTCAAGTATTGTGGCAAATCACATCAAAACTACCCGGACGGAGCCCAATTACATAATTTGTATCCCGCACTGTTAATTCAATCGCTAATTCACAATAATGCTGCCCGCGATGATTTCTTTAAATTACCTATATCTATAGCTACCAATACCGTACGATTTAGCAATAAAAATGCAATGATGCATTGCTTTCTTTCTTTCTCTTGTTAACACAGTTAATTCACAATGATGCTGCGTGAGTTGATTTGTTTTATTTACCTATTCGTTACAGTGCAGTGATGCATTGCTTTTTATAGGAGCAAGGACTGATTGTTAAAAGCGTTAATTCTACCTATTCGTTACTGTTCTTTATAGCTGCCGATACCGTGCTATTTAGCAATAAAAATGTACTGATGCATTGCATTTTTTATAGGAACAAGGACTGATTGTTGAAACCGTTAATTCACAATAATGCTGCGCGTATTGACTTCTCCTATTCGTTAATGTACGAAAGAAAAAACACAAGAACTGATGGTTAATATCGTTAATATAGTTTAATTAACTTAAATCGCGTTAAATCAACATTCAAAGAATATATCGCTTCCTATTACAAGTGTTTTTTTTGTTTGCGTTTTTCACACTCCGCGCGTTTTCCACACTCCGCGTTTTCCACACTCCGCGTTTTCCACACACCGCATTTTCCACACTCCATATTTTCCACACTACGCGTTTTCCACACTCCTCATTTTCCACACTCCGCACTCCGCACTCCTCATTTTCCACCTAAGGCAAGGGTCGCACTTGAGCAAAGTTTAAAGGTTCGCCATGGAAAAAGTTCAGAAATCCGTTTTTCCAAGAACGGAAATCAAAATTATCTTGATGTGTTTTTGGGTCGCACTGGCGATTACAGAATTTACAATTGTGACAGTTATTAAAGCCAGATGCTGCATGAGCCATCAATACTTTGGCGCCAATCTTTGTAAACAAACAGCAACAATGCGCCCAGCCGAAGCAATCGCGTTTACTTTAAGCCTTTTCTACGTTCTCTATTTGCAACTTCAACTTCAACAAGCAATTTTTGTTTTTAATTTTGTACGAGAGATGGTCAAACGATGCATTTGCCTTGATACTTTCTATTTATACGAGGAGAAGACGTCTTCGTCGGAGATTTCGCCGCCATCCATACGCCTGGACAGTTCCTCGTCCAATAAATTCTTGGTTCGAGCTACATTATAACGATCCAAACATCCCTCAAGATTATTTCCGTCAGCAACTACGACTTAAAAAGGATTCTTTTAATATGCTGTTAAAAACTGTTAAATTCTGCTCTTGCACAATCAGATATCCGCGATTCTGGTTTTCTTTCATATGACAAGTAGTGACAGTTGTCCAAGTATTTCTATTGTTCGTCTAGAAAAAAAGCTAAAAAGTCCTGCTCTACCGGTGTTCGTCGGCTCCTTTGATATTTTAGTCAGTCGGTAAAGTTTTGGTGGATTGGCAAATTTAGGGTCGCACTAGGAATCGTCTAGTGATGATAGATTTAATTGGATAAGTAAACAAAATTTGACCAAAATAGTCGTAGTGCGACCCTCGCCTAACCGTGTAATATTTTACCGCCTTTCATCACTTCCGGCCGCTAACACCCCTCGCGGCCGGGAGCGATAAGAGGCGGTCGTATTAGCAGGCTATATCCGGATATATGTTTAGTCTGATCACGAATGAAACATGTTTCATTTCGAACCATTTATAGCACTTCGAGGCCGAGCTGTCTTCCATGAAAGAAATCAAAACGACTGAATTTGTTGAGCACGTTTTATAAACAGTTCGCCAAAACTAGTGAGAACACAAAGAAAAAGTCAATCACAGATTGATATCAACATAAATTCCCATCGAAAAATGTATTTTGTTTTACCTTTAAGTCCCTCGACCGCTTGGAAATTCTTTAAATCTCCGCTTCTTCAGTTCTGAAACCCGAAGTGACAAACATCTCCTCGCATTGCTCCCACATTGATAAAAACGTATGAATCGAAGTTCCTCGAAGCAAGATTTTATCCCTGAAAGCTCTTCTTTTTCCACTATAGCGGTTTCTGAGTATCCCTTAATTAGTATCCCTGTCTTGAGTAGCAAACCGCGAAAAAATACAGGAAAATAACGACTTTAATTTAAACACAGGAAAACATCAAAGTACCGAGCTGACGTGACATTCAGCCGTGTAACCCCGCGAAAAACAAAGCTTCGCTTTGGTTTCAAAATTGCTAAGATCCCGGATGTTGTGTGGCGTCATACGCGCATGTTTTGCGACGTATTACGCGCCCGCGAGCTAGCCCTTACCAACTTCGGCGGGCGGCGGCACACGGAGCGACGCACCCGCGAAACATTCCGCTAGCCATGACCATGAAAAATGACGGGCATAGGTTCTATGAGTATGGGGCTCCGCAGCGGGCCTTTGGCTAAAATAATAAACAATATAATAAAGGCTGACTGTACAGTTGGGAAAAAAATTGTATATTTCCCTTTTTACGCTAAAATGTCCGATTTACGCTAAAATGTGTTTACGCTAAAATGTCCGATCAAAAGGGAGGTTTGAAAGGACACATGTCCTTCTAAGCAAGAAAACTGGTTATTTCCAGCACTGTATACGGATGGTAAGCTCTAGTGTTCGTGGCAAAAAATTGGATGACATTTGCCTCTAATTTTTTAACTCGTCCCCAGACCCCGAATTTGACCTTTAAAATCACAGCGAAAACGCCATTTTTTTAAGGGAAAATCAAAATTTCGCCCATTTATGAACTACTTTTCAGAAATCCACACTCGGATTCCAGTAATTTGGTTATTATTCTATCTGGAAACGTTAAAATATTTTAATAACTTAAAAAAGAGTCCCGTCATTTTGACCTTGAAGTAACCAATGTCACGTAAAGGCTTGTATGGAGTTCAACCGCGCGGTCATCGCTTTTAGCGGTATAACTCATTTTAATATGCGTAAATATCCACACCCGGTTTTGAAGAGACTGGGATCTAGTGAATATTTTGGTGGGAAATATGATTTAGCTGGAGCGAAAAAAACTGTCATTTTGCCATTTTTTCAGTGCAATATGCTTCGACTAAGCCCATTTTGGCTTCTATTGGTGACTTGCGCGGACTAGCGCCCAGGCCGTTCGAGCTCAGCTGCGCATGGGCATTAGTTCATTTTAGTAACGCGCACGCCCGGAGCAAATGTCTCCTTTCAGGGGGCAATTTTTTGGTATGTACTTTTACAACACTCGAAATAATCAGTAAAGTCTAGGCCATTCAGTCCGAACACTGTTTTATAACATTCTACTAAGGACAGCTACTACCTTCGATGTCGAAGTGTGTTCCAGTTTAGTAACTTGCATCATTCTTCGTATGACATCTCACGGGGTTTTTGACCAAGAGCGATTCTCGTTGCTCTTCGTTGTAATTTTTGATAGCTAATTTATCTTTAACTAGGTGAGGTGACCATACTGGACATGCATATTATAGGATCGGTCTCACCAATGACCAATGACAAGAATTCCCACGTGGTCGCGAACCGACCGCTTATCAACGCTAAATTTAGGAACTGAACATTTATTCAAAGTGTCAATTATGTCGTGGTCGTTTGTCCAAGACATCACCGAACTAAAAGAAAAAAAACAACATCTTGAAAACCGAGTTAAATTTGAGCTCAGACAGAATGAAAATAATTTTGTGTTTAATTCCACGAAACATCACGTCTTGTACGTTCTTAGCAAATTAACGCTTAAATTTGCTAAATACAAGAGTAAAAAAGAGGGAAAAAAGAGGAAGCTTGGAGGCACAACTTACTTCGAAGATTTTGTCGAAGCCATTCTTCTGTAAATAAATGTAAATAAAGTTTAAAATCTTGGGATAAAATCTTGTAAATAAAGTTTAAAAAAGTCGGAGCTTTGCCATTTTTGCGTCGTAAATTTCGCCAGAACGTTTCAATATGAATCAAGGTTTCGATTTATGTTTAAAGTTGGCACTTAATAAACCGTTTTCTTCAAAACAAGAACATTTAATAGCGGAGCCCCATACTCATAGAACCTATGCCCGTCATTTTTCATGGTCATGTCTAGCGGAATGTTTTGCGTGCGCGTTGTGTGCCCGCCGCCGTCCCCCGTCCGCCGTCCGCCGTACGCGTTGGGCTAGCTCGCGGGCGCGTATAACGTCGCAAAACATACGCGTATGACGCCACACAACATCCGGGATCTTTCAGGCTTTGTTTTTCGCACGGCTACACAGCCATCAGCTCGGTAAATACTTTTATGGTTTGGATCTTTCGCTGTGTTTAGCGGAGAAGTAAAGTCGTTATTTTCCTACAAGTTTTCGCGGTTTGCTACTCAAGACAGGGATACTAATTAAGGGATACTCAGAAGCCGCTTTAGTGGAAAAAAGAGCTTTCTGGGATAAAATCTTGTTTCGAGGAACTTCATACGTTTTTCAACTTGGATGCGGGAGATGTTTGTTTTTATTACGGATTTCAGAACCAAAGCTAAGAAGCGGAGATTTAAAGAATTGACAAGCAAGCGAGGGACTCAAAGGTAAAACAGATTACATTTTTCGATGGGAATTTATGTTGGTATCAATCTGTGATTGACTTTTTCTTTGTGTTCTTGTAAGGTTTGGAGAATTGTTTTTAAATCGTGCTTAAATTCAGTTGTATCGATTTCTTAAATTTCATCGAAGGCAGCTCGAACTCGATGCGCTATAAATGGTTCGCGTTTTGCTTTTAAACATAAAGTAATGGAGATTTGATTAAAATTTTTCGCAAGAAGGTTGTTGTTCATTTTTATGTGTTTGTTCATTCATTAGATAGATTGAAAAGCGATTTTATGTAAACAAAACAACACTTGGTTTTATAGTTCCATCTTCAATCACGTCGCCTTATGCAAATATATTTGTGTATTTTTTGCAATTTTGATCTCTTCCAAGTCAGTTTCTCGGGCAATTTTTGACAAGCAACAAGTGTATTTTATTCGGAAAGTAGTCATACAAGTTATTCTAGACGGAGAAAAAGTTGTTTTTGTGAACTTTTGTACGGTCTAAATGTACTGTGCAGACGATCGCGAGAGTGTAGAACTGGATATTCGTAAAACAGTGCTCAATACATTAATGTAGAGCGAAGTATATGTTTATGGAGGAAAGAAACAAATAAACTACGCTTTCATCCCGACAAGCCTGTTTCGTGGTTGCGTGAAGCGACGGTAAGGAATATTCTTATTGAATCCCCTGATGAGTGGGCAACCACGAAACAGGCTTGTCGGGATGAAAGCGTAGTTTATTTGTTTCTTTCCTCCATAAACATATAATATATATATTACTCACGTTTCCTACACAACGCCAAATCCTTCTGACTCGCGTTCTCTACGCGACGGCGACGCTGCGAGCCAGCACTCCTGGGCAAGCGGACAGCTGCTTTTCTGTGAAAAAATTACTTCCGGCCGCTTCTCAGAAACGTCGCGTCCTGGATCTAAAGCTCCCAAATATATTTACTGGCGCGCCGTTGCCGTGATTCTTGGCTTCATGAAGCAAAAAATCCGAACAAGACGAAAAAAATTGTGATGACACGATGACACGATGGAAAGAATTGTGTCCAGAAAAAACTGCTTTGTGCAACTAAAACTCACCATTCACTGTTCTTACTTTAATGTTTTTCGTTAAAAATAAAAAAATCATAATCATAATACAAAGCCTTTGAAATATTCTCTTTTTTTTTCAAGTGCGTAGGGTTTATTTATTTTACCAGTTACAGGAAGAAAGAGCTAAATGAGTTAGCTTTACAAGTTTTCTCATCAGAAATTTTCATCCCATACTTTTTATCGTCTTTTCAAAGTGCCGTAAACACCAAGTAGCGTGTGTGATCTGAAGGTAGGCAATATCTCCTCGTACCACTTATAAGCTGTTTCGAAAGTAAGTTGTTATTCCGTGGAGGTAGTTTTTTATCCTTTAAATAGTGGTTTGTATGTCCGATTTGAGGTCGATGGTCGTTGCTATAATTTTGTGTCCTTGGACACCTCCAAATTGTCTTCCCCGATTAAATGCATTAAATGCATTAAAGTGCGCTTTGGAGGATCACTTTGTGATTGACTAGCCATCAAGATATAAGTAAAGGGAATTATGAGTACTCGTATTTAGTTCATACTAAAGAATTGGAGATGTATAGCCATACTGACAAAATTTAAGACCTATTATATTAGGTTAGTAAATCATCTCAATTTTCTCTAACAGCGGAACACTACAACGGTTACGATCACCACAGACATAACGGTGACGACAGTGGCGATGACAGCGGTGATGATGAAGACCAATATCATGATGACAGCGGTGATGACAGTGGCGATGATAGTGGCGATGATAGTGGTGATGATGATCATGATCATGACGACGAAGATAATGACGATGGTGGTGATGACAGTGGTGACAACAGTGGCGATGATGATCATGATCATGAAGACGAAGATCATGACGATGGTTGTGATGACAGTGGCGATGATAGTGGTGATGATGATCATGATCATGAAGACGAAGATAATGACGATGGTGGTGATGACAGTGGTGATGACAGTGGCGATGATGATCATGATCATGAAGACGAAGATCATGACGATGGTGGTGACGACAGTGGCGATGACAGTGGCGATGATGACCATGATCATGAAGACGAAGATCATGACGATGGTGGTGATGACAGTGGCGATGATAGTGGTGATGATGATCATGATCATGAAGACGAAGATCATGACGATGGTGGTGACGACAGTGGCGATGACAGTGGCGATGATGACCATGATCATGAAGACGAAGATCATAACGATGGTGGTGACGACAGTGGCGATGACAGTGGCGATGATGATCATGATCATGAAGACGAAGATCATGACGATGGTGGTGATGACAGTGGCGATGATGATCATGATCATGAAGACGAAGATCATGACGATGGTGGTGACGACAGTGGCGATGACAGTGGCGATGATGATCATGATCATGAAGACGATGATCATGACGATGGTGGTGATGACAGTGGTGATGGCAGTGGCGATGATGATCATGATCATGAAGACGAAGATCATGACGATGGTGGTGACGACAGTGGCGATGACAGTGGCGATGATGACCATGATCATGAAGACGAAGATCATGACGATGGTGGTGACGACAGTGGCGATGGCAGTGGCGATGATGATCATGATCATGAAGACGAAGATCATGACGATGGTGGTGACGACAGTGGTGATGACAGTGGCGATGATGACCATGATCATGAAGACAAAGATCATGACGATGGTGGTGACGACAGTGGTGATGGCAGTGGCGATGATGACCATGATCATGAAGACGAAGATCATGACGATGGTGGTGATGACAGTGGCGATGATAGTGGTGATGATGATCATGATCATGAAGACGAAGATCATGACGATGGTGGTGACGACAGTGGCGATGACAGTGGCGATGATGATCATGATCATGAAGACGAAGATCATGACGATGGTGGTGACGACAGTGGTGATGACAGTGGCGATGATGACCATGATCATGAAGACAAAGATCATGACGATGGTGGTGACGACAGTGGTGATGACAGTGGCGATGATGATCATGATCATGAAGACGAAGATCATGACGATGGTGGTGACGACAGTGGCGATGACAGTGGCGATGATGACCATGATCATGAAGACGAAGATCATGACGATGGTGGTGACGACAGTGGCGATGGCAGTGGCGATGATGATCATGATCATGAAGACGAAGATCATGACGATGGTGGTGACGACAGTGGTGATGACAGTGGCGATGATGACCATGATCATGAAGACAAAGATCATGACGATGGTGGTGACGACAGTGGTGATGGCAGTGGCGATGATGACCATGATCATGAAGACGAAGATCATGACGATGGTGGTGATGACAGTGGCGATGATAGTGGTGATGATGATCATGATCATGAAGACGAAGATCATGACGATGGTGGTGACGACAGTGGCGATGACAGTGGCGATGATGATCATGATCATGAAGACGAAGATCATGACGATGGTGGTGACGACAGTGGTGATGACAGTGGCGATGATGACCATGATCATGAAGACGAAGATCATGACGATGGTGGTGACGACAGTGGTGATGGCAGTGGCGATGATGACCATGATCATGAAGACGAAGATCATGACGATGGTGGTGATGACAGTGGCGATGATAGTGGTGATGATGATCATGATCATGAAGACGAAGATAATGACGATGGTGGTGACGACAGTGGTGATGGCAGTGGCGATGATGATCATGATCATGAAGACGAAGATCATGACGATGGTGGTGACGACAGTGGTGATGGCAGTGGCGATGATGATCATGATCATGAAGACGAAGATCATGACGATGGTGGTGATGACAGTGGCGATGACAACGATTATGATGAAGATCATGACGATAGTGGTGAAGACAGTGGCGATGACTAGGATCGTGACTACGAAGACGAAGATCGTGACGATAGTGGTGATGACAGTGGGGATGACAGTGGTGACGACAGTGGTGATGACAGTGGTGATGACAGTGGTGATGACAGTGGTGATGACAATGGTGATGACAGTGGTGATGACAGTGGTGATGATAGTGGTGATGACAGTGATGATGACAATGGTGATGACAGTGGTGATGACAATGGTGATGACAGTGGTGATGACAGTGGTGATGACAATGGTGACGACAGTGGTGATGACAGTGGTGATGACAGTAGTGATGACAGTGGTGATGACAGTGGTGATGACAATGGTGATGACAGTGATGATGACAGTGGTGATGACAGTGGTGATGACAATGGTGATGACAGTGGTGATGATAGTGGTGATGACAGTGGTGATGACTAGGATCACGATCATGAAGACGAACATTACTAACTTGATTAGAAAGAGAGAAACGATAAGCACAAGATAAATAAGAAATGGGTTGCGCTGAGAACTAAATTAAATATATGCACATAATCACTTGTTTGTTGCTATTCAACTAAATCCGTGGTTAACATATTGTTAGTTAGAGTTAATCGCCCATTTGATTTGTTGATTATACATGTACATGTGTAACAAGGCTGTATTACGATGTACTGGTATTGCTTGTTTAAAGAAAAAGTGTGGGTAGGATTAAAGGGGGAAACTTAATGGTAACTTTGACTGGAACTTATTCTAAGTTGGTTGAAATAAGAGCGTGTTATAATTTAAACTAGAGCTTCTACCAATGCGGGAGCCATATTTTTTCTGTCCGCTGCATGCGTGGGCATCCCATACTAATACCTATAGAAGCATTGCATTTAGCCTGCGCTTTATATTTATAGGGTGCACTTGCAAAGACGCGCGCACGAGGGGTAAGGCTTGCGTCCTTTAAACTTAATGGCCATTGTCGAGTACAAATACAGTATAGCCCAAAAATAATGTACGCGCAAGAAGTTCTTGCGTCGCAAGAACGCGCAAGCTGTCGCAAAAAGCGAAAATGCCATGTTTTTGCGGTTTACCCGCAAGAATATTCGAAACGGAAGAAGTTGAAATTCTAGCCGCAAGAAGTTACCTGGTCCAGCCGCAAGAAGTTTATTTATTGCGCTCGTGTCGAAGATTGGAGAAGTTACAGGCTCCAGCCGCAAGAGGTTTATGGCGTTCGTGTCGATGATCGGAGAAAACGTTACCGGGTCCAGCAGCAAGAAGTTTACACATGTAGCGCTCGTGTTGATGATCGAAGAAGAAGTTACAGGCTCCATCCCCAAGAAGTTTATAGCGTTCGTGTCGATGATCGGAGAAAAAGTTACCGGGTCCAGCAGCAAGAAGTTTATACATGAAGCGCTCGATTGCGTCGATCGGAGTTACACTATCGGGACTTTGTAAGCCGTTCATCAGCCGTTCGAACCGCTCGAGCTTGAGTGATAAAGATTGAAATTCCCAGCGCGGCGTAGATACTAAATGCTAAAATGAAAAAGTGATAAATTTCGACGCTGTTCTACCGACGTTTCGGCAATGCTGCCTTCTTCAGGGTACAAAACTAAACTCGAGCTATCAGTTAAAAAAAAATCGTCAGCCGTTCGAACGGCTTGAGCTATCAGTTAAAAAAAAATCGTCAGCCGTTCAGACGGATCGAGCTATCCGGCCGTTCAATAAAAATTGTCAGCCGTTCGAGCGGCGCGGGCTAGTCACGTTACGAACTTTGTAAAAATTAAGGGACCCAAGTCACCTATAATGCACTGCGCGCTCAAACGGTGAAATCCGCCATTTTCGATGCCATCGAAACTTCCAAACATTAGCATAGTGAATCGGTATCATACTACATCGTCCCAAATTGTGTAATTGAAAATCTGCAGCTGTTATCGTAGCTTTTCTGAATTATTATTCTATCGGTTTGAACGATTTTTGTGCTACCGGTTTTTGTGCTACCGGTGGACAAGGTTTTGACATGCAAAGTCAATGGTCTTATAGGCCCACGAATCTGGGTGTTTCTTGGTGTTCACCGGAAGCCATTGTTGGTTAGCTTTTGTGTTGTGGTGTGGGTATTGTTCAGTGTCTTTTGGATCTTTTGTTTTACGTCATTTGGTGATCACACCATCCGCAACACCAAGAAACTACCACGAATCTTCGCTAATAAACATTCGACCTTTGGAATGCGAGCAAAAGTGAGGAGTACGACTAACCCATAGCCAGTTCACCGAAAGGTTTTTCTTTGTTAGGTAGTGTTGGAAATAATAGTCAGATGTTGGCTAAGATAAAGCCGTTAAAAAAAATCGGGCCTAAATGAACAAATAATCCAACAGAGAAAGACAAAAAGAAAGATTTAAAGCAATTCAAAGCAAAAATAATAATACTGTGTTCAAAATAAGTCAGGCGTAATAATAACCAGAAGAGACAACAATAGTCCACCAAACCTTTCCACCCAAATATAAATAATGAAGATGAAAAGACTCCAAATCAGATATCACATTTCAAGAGTTTTACGTACAGTTGAATAAATTGTTATGTTCTTGAGAGAATGGGCTGATGGGTAGGGAAATGTTTTTTAAGATGAAAAGGTCATAATCCTTTAACGTAAATAACCCTAATTCTAAAATATTTTGCTTCATTGCTTTTATAAAATCTTGTTATGCGACACCGATGGTATATATGGCTTCTTATTCTGCGTTTTGTCGTATTTAACTTGCGGGTCCGAGGCTCGATATATGAGGATTTCAAGGCGAATTGGTGTCGGCAACGGAAATGGCGACTGGATTGGGAGAATCTACAAAAGCCGTGTCAAGATCTCCATTACAGAAAGAACAATGGCAAACTATACCAAGCGTAAGTTGTTGTTAATTAAGGTGCGGCTTAAGGGGAGATAAATTGAATTAATATTAGTATAAATTTGAGTGAAGTCAATTCTAGTATAGGCCAAGTTGGTGTTGGATCGCCTGGATTTAATTTTTCATTTTCGAGTGGACCGGACAGCTGTAGCTTATAACACAATGATCAGTTTCCTTTATTCAGCTTGATAGAATTGGCGTGGAACATGAATAGAACGCTAAACGGACACTAGGCATCCTACTACACAACCTATTTTCTAACGTAAACTCCTTGCTATGACATCTCTTTTAAAATTTAAATTATATATATTCAATTCAATCAGCTATCTTCCTGATCTCTAGAACCAATTGCTTTTGCTACTTCATTCTCCGCCGTGTGTCAAGTCATTGGCGTATGAACTTGGAACCTTGAGATGTTAGGCCGGGTCAGGGTCCCACAATATAGGTTGGAGTGTTTTATATAGTTCGGGCTACTATATCCAAATTTGCAGCGGCCTCACTTAATACCTTCATAAGTACACCGTTATTCTGAACTTCCATGACTATACTAAGTTAATGAATTAAACTATTTTGTTGTTCAAGTCGAAGTGCTGAAATTAGTGTTACATGTAACCAGAAAGGTTTCTATTGGTCCAGCCCGAAAACGACAGAATCGCTAAAAGGAAACTTGGAAAGTGAATATGCTTGTATTAGCTCTGTGGCCAAAACATGAAGAACTGCTGGGGTCTCCTTCAGCAAACTCTCAGAAAGGGAGTTTTCGCTGTACAGCGAATCTGCTGAGTGAAGTGAGCGCAGGCGCAGGAGAACTTCAATCTTCTATTCAGCAGATTTCAATTAATGACTTATTGAGCCTCTGCGGAGGAGAGAAGCTTGTCGGGTTATAAGCTGTGATGTTCTAGCCTGCGATGATCTAGCCCCTCCCAATCTGTGACCGAGGAGGAGACAAATTCGTTCAACAAGGCAATTGATTTTCGTCTCACTGATAATTTTACATTAAGGTTGGCAACTTCTCCGGCAGAAAGTGAAATATTCGGAATGCAAATCCGACCCGCGGGGGAGTACAGTCGGTTTTTTGTCCAGTCTCGCACACGCACTGCTCAGAAGAAGAACATTGGAGGAGACTCGTGGAGGGTGTATCTTGATGGACCTTCATATCTGGCCGGCACCGTTTTTGATCATAACAATGGAGTATATGAAGTTCTGTTTCTTATCATGGAGCCTGGCGCTTATGAGATTAACATGATTCTGGACTATACTCTTTGTGATGGTCTGATTGATCCACCGATCGACTGGTTTAAAAATGGTAAGTAGCCGAGAGAAACGGAACAGTAGTTCGTACAGTATTGGCAGTAGTCTCAACTAGAGAAACGGAACAGTAGTTCATACAGTATTGACAGTAGTCTCAACTAGAGAAACGGAACAGTAGTTCATACAGTATCGGACAGTAGTCTCAACTAGAGAAACGGAACAGTAGTTCATACAACATTGACAGTAGTCTCAACTAGAGAAACGGAACAATAGTTCATACAGCATTGACAGTAGTCTCAACTAGAGAAATTGAACAGTAGTTCATATAGTATTGACAAGTGGCCGTTTTGGTCTGTAAGTCGCTACATGGCCTTGCTTTTAATTATCTTAGCTCTCTTTTCACTCAAAGAAATATCTCTTATAATTTGAGGGACAGTGAGAGCAAACTGGCTATCCCACTGCCCCGCACTAATTTCCTTAAAAACAGTTTTAGATACAACAGTGCGGTCATTTGGAATAACCTTCCCCTTGAACTGCGGCAAGCGGAAACTATCAATAGTTTTCGAAGGGGCTGTCATAATTTTTTTGCTTGATCTTGTATACACGGCATTGTTGTAAAGCAGGTTTATTATTTTTCGAGGGTGGGGTTAATTTTTTCATATTTTAATTTTTTTAGCATTATTTTCTAGGAATTTTGATACTTTAAGATAGATATGTATATAGTTTATAGTATTGTTATGCCTGATGAATATACTGTGTCTAAATAAAGTTTAATTGAATTGAATTGAATAGATCTTGCGACCAAGTTGCTCAGTTATTACCAAAGCTCCACCTTATAGCTATTTGTTAAATATGGCAACAGTGCATAGCCTCGTTAAGCACGAGTTTGATATCACGACACACGTTTTCTAATTTATAACGTGCATTCTTTCTTAGCTCCTATGAATTCATAACTTTGTTTTAAATTTATTTTGAGATAACCGAGCGAGAAAGGTCACTTATTTTCAAAGTTATTACATTTTTACTAGCTCACTGTTCAGGAAAGATGAAGAATATGCACCTTAGCAACCAACTCTTCTCAGAAATGACCGGTTACATCAACAAGCCTTTGTTGTCTGCTGCAAAGCGAATCCTTGTCATCCCATGGCAACGTCTTAGTGAAATGGGTAAGAACAATTAGCAAATTATGTTGTTTAAAAGTGGCCATTACCTAACAAAATCCATGTTTCGAGTCTCCTTGTCATACTTCTTTGTGTTCTATGTTTAGTATAAGTATCTTGCCACGCCTTCTACACCAAATTAATTTTGAAGAAACGTTGTCGGGTGAAAAGCATAAACCATGAACGATGCGACCCAAAGGCTGACTGGGAAGTTGGGTAAATTAATCTTCGTTTGTGACAGAATACACATTATATTAACACACGATGCTTAAATCATGCTCTAAAATGTCTCAAACAAGAAAACATCTTGATTATCAAGAAATGGAATATTACTATGCTTGACCAATGCTGCCTACCCAGAATCCCATTCAGTCTCATCGTTCATGGTTTATGCTTTTCACGGGTCAACGTTTCTTCAATTAGGTGTATATGACGTCTATAGCTCACTGCAGGGTCATTCAGTGGCGTTACCTTATGCACATGACTGGGATGAATTCTTTGTTGGGAGAAAGCGTTGTTAAATGCGACACTGGTTGTTTTGCATACAGCTATTTCAATTAACGTTGTCGGATTCAAAAGGCGTAAAGCCAAGACCGCAAGGTTGTATGGGATTTTTATGCAATGGCTATTAGCCCTAACCCATACTACCTTGCGGTCTTGGCTTTAAGCTTTCATCCGACAACGTTAATTGAAATAGTTGTATGTAAATAGTCTAAGGCAGGCAAAATCATACGCCTTTTTCTGTTGTTTATTTAATTTTTTTTAATAAAAAAAGTAAAAAGGGAATTTCCACGGGATAACCAAACCTAATCAGTTATAATCTCTGTTTTCATTTTCATTAGAAATTCAAAACAACATGCGCGAAGCGGATAACGAATGTGACATCCAGTGTAACCTACTGTGGGACGGTTATGGCAGATGGGTGGCCGGTTACAAATGGAAGCCTTACATGAACTTCACGGGAGAAGGTACGTAAACAATGAATTTCAATTCAGATAGTACTTATATTATCCCCTGATCGACGGTAAAGGTTTATTGTCCACTTCATGTCTAACGTGTACATAGACAACACATAAATATCACTGAGGGGTTCGAATTCCCTTCAATTGTTTATTCCGTGACCGAACACTGAGGCCCTTAAGAAAAGTTTTCGTTATAGGGGCGCAGTAACATGGTACAGTCTGTCAGCGGAGGCTAAGCAGGCCACTATTTTAAATAGCTTTTATTCCGCTATTGTATATTAGAAAGTCTTAGCTTTTTGTACTAGGTTTAATGCGCACGGCTCTTTAGAAGACCACTCTTTAGTGATAAGGATTCCGTGGATAAATAAATAAAGTTATTACTAGTTACACCCCGAGTTTCCCCGAATAAGGCCCCGCGGAGTTTATCAACTCAGTTTCATTGAGGAGGTTTATTCCAAAACCGATAAAAAGTAAAATGTAAGTCGAGAGCAAACAAATTACGATATTCTTCAGAAACCTCAATTCTCTGAATAACATTTATGGAGATGTGTATTATTGCGTGTGGGAAACAGAGACCAAACTAACCTTTTCAGACCATTTCCCAGTTGTATTTAGCATCAATTTTCGAAACGAAACTTGCAATAGCCATAGCTTTCTTATGAAAAGGAAAAAATACAACTCATTTAAACATGAAGTTAAAAAGGCTTAAAGCAAATCGTAATTGATTTAGCTAGTTCGAGTTATTCCTAATCTAAACAAAAAACCTTTGATCCCTTCTGATAGATTACTCGTTTTTACGAAACCAGCATAAACAACACGACCATACAACCGGTCGAGGTGTACTATGGGTATACGGTGACTCGCTAAACTATTACTTCTACGAGTCAATTAACAATGCCAGCAGGCAGTTGTGCTTCACAGTGTTTAAAGAGTGTAACTGCACATACAACTGGATATACCCCAAGACACTCTACGAACTAGTAAGTACTATACAAGATAACGGCTCAAACTCGAGGTTGGCATGTTACCATAACATCTTCAAGTACGTTTTAGTAATTTTTCGATTGTTTTAAGTCAGTTAATTTTAAGAAAATGCTGAGAATGCTGGAGATACAACACCAGGCACTTTTTTTTTTCAAATCTATGCGTTCCTAAATGATGTTAGCTCACTAAACCTATTGCTCTGATTTAAAGGTCCCAATGGGGTTAACCGGTAGCCGTAAACCGGCCCAAAAATTAAGTCGTTAGGCGTAAAAAATGTTAACCGTAACGGGGAAAAAATTAAATTAACCGTTATAGCCGTAAAAAAAAGCCAAACTTTAACCGTTAACCATAAAACCACCACCCCATTGAGACCCTCTGATTTATTCATTCTCACTTTCAATTGGTTTTAGAAAAGCAAGCTATTTTTGTCCGCACTTTGTTTTGTAAGATGTTATTTCTGACATCGAGTGACGTAGGAACGAACAAATCAGAAATTATTATTTTGACGGCACGATATACAGAGGCTTGCGTGTCGTCACGGGACATCTCGGGACTACACTGTACGTCAGTCAGTCTTCTCGAACGTTGCTTTTTTTTCGTTCAAGTTTTTTACTTTTGTTGCGTTGGGAAATGAAATGTTATACAAATATCAAGTAATGTTATCAGTTTTTGTACCTTTGCCCCCGAGGTCCATAGCCACTGCATTTATAGGTGGTGGGGGTGGGGGGTATTCGTTTCCACAGTTTTTTACTACATCTAAAGAGGGGTTTTTTAGTGGTTTCTCTTTTTCTCTTTATATTTCTTTTAAAGTGACTGAAACAACACTTCGCTGTCATAATATTATCTGTTTACTATTATCTGTTTAATAATATCTGTTTACCTTAATCAAGTATCTCGCAGAAAGTTTTATCGTTGTTCATTCTTGCAGACAGAAACATGTGCTGAGATGAGCTTGCACGTTCCAAAAGTCTTGAGTTATTTTCGCGATGTGATTCTGAGGAAAGACATGGACAAAGAAAGCGCATTGTTGTTAAACGCTGGGGCACACTACGTCAAGGTGCTGTAACCGTATATCTTTTCCCTGGTAAAAGTGGCGGGATCTAGGGCAGCCCCCAACCCCCCTTATTTTTGGTAAATTGCAGTGCATTGCCGGAATTATCTTCGAAGAATTTGACATTCATGGTCGAGCCTTCGAGAGAACCCTGCTCTTTAATGCTAAAACAGCTGCAACAATTTTTTATTATCACGGATTTCGTAACTTTGCTATAATTTATTGCTTGACTAGACCACCAGTTTCCAGAGCTATCGAGCTGTCGTCTTGGCATTAATATCCGAGATGAAAAGAGCGTACAAAGGAAAACCTATCTGGAAATCCACAACAGCTATCCATGGACAAACTGCTGACATCATGGGTGCCTTCCGCAGATTCACAACAAACCACGTAAGTATAGCATTTCTGAAACACGTCGAAGTAGAGGGAGATGGTCGCTATCGAGAGATCCGAGACAACAGGGGAACTTTAATCATAGCCCATTTCGTATTTTCGGTGCACAAAACGTAGGCAGGCGCAAAATACTGCATCATATTAATATTCTGAGTCGTTTTGATGCAAGGTATACACGCCCTTCGCCTTTTACTGCATCACATTGTCGAACGTTGAACGCAAATTAGAAGTCTTCACACGGTGAAGTGTCGAAAAACTATCGATGATTCACTTTCTGGCACGACAAGTAACATTTTTCAGGCGTGACTGATATTTTGCTCAAAATTATTTCCGGAACTATCAAGGGATTGATAGAAAGTTATTAGATCACTGATGTCAAAGTTTTTTATGTAAAATCCAAACACCTGATAAGACAAACAGGTGTCTTTCTAACTTTAAGGAGCCCAAATCTTGATTAACCATGAATATTCACCACTCTCAAGTAAATTAAGGCATGGGTCTCCTGCCATTTCACACAAAAAGTGAGGGGGTGGTCTATCTTTTGAGTCTTTATCCATAAGAACGAAAAACTTTGGCAGAATAAATAGTTTGCAAATGTGGTCATTTTCGTACGCAGAAAATGTGGAAATTAAATCACGTGACTTGTCATGGCTATTTTTAGCTGAAAAATCTTATACACAAAATGGGAACACTTTTTACTATTTCCTGGAGTCTGCCATCAACTTTATCATTTTAGGGCCACAAGATACATCATTTCTGTGCTTGGCAACTTTAAGATAATTTAAAAGAAAGGCAGGAAAAAAGAAATAACTGTTATTGGGGACTGGGTACTAGTACAAAGTACCGTTTATTTTAAAACGTAATGAAATATTCAACAATTGCCAAGCACACACTTTCAAATTCATATGGCTTACTGATAAAAGATTTGATGTTCACGTAGAATTTCCCTTTGAAGTGATGCATTGTGTTGTTGTAACTATCACCGCAAAATAAATTTGTTTGTTAACTGGTCCCTTTTTGTTTTGGGGGGGAGGGATGGGCGGGGGTAGGGGGGTTGTGGTAAAGTGATGGACATCGTTTTGGCAAAATATCTGGAAGGCTCTTTTCCACCCCCTTTGGGCCTGCGGAATAATTTATGACGTGTTCTTTTTCTTCCTTTCAGAGGATTCAATTGTACAACGCCTTTGCTAACTCAGCAATGTGTAAAAACAACATCAGCGTATTGGACGTGTATCCCATAAGCGACTCTTACCCACCAGGAACAGCAGATGGGATACATTACAAAGATGTTGTGTTCCATCCTGTAATAGATCTTTTAGAAAGATATTTTTCATCGACACCAAGCGGGAATATCAACCGCTTAGTCTGGCCGCTCACTCCTACTAAAAGACCAAGTTCAAATTATTTACCGGCTCTAAAAAGGGTGTTATCCACCATAAAATAAAACGTTTTATAGTATTTAATTTTATTGCACTTTAACTAAACTTGCTAAAATTCCAAATCATATTTTGCAAAATCCTAACTTTGCAGTGAAAAATATATCACGACGGAAGGACAAAACAGTTAGTGCTACCTTTTGACATTTTGAACATATAATGTTATAATGTACAGATTCATTATCAATAAGAAATACTAAGTGTAATATACTAAACATTACCACTAGGAAAGTACTACTTATAATCCAATGTCGGGAATGAGCAGAAGACAATGGAAAGGGGTTGTTATAGAATATGTCGTACCTGATTTGAAATACTATTGTATTACAGCCGATTTCCCTGTAGTATGCAGACCTGGATTTTTCTAACATAATTCGCCGGGAAAAAAAAAACACATGATTCGCCGGCTATAATTCACCCGTCGAGTGTTCCTCCAATATGATCAGACCATTTTGAAGGAAATTCACACATAAACTGAGTTCACAGAGAAAATACTAACTTCCTGAAATATAAAAAAAATCCATAAAGCTCTTAATGGAGTGTGCAGAACCACACGATTCGCGTGTCATGATTCGCCAGTCGTGATTTGCCCGCCATGATTTTCCCATTGCCAGAAAATGGCGAAGGAGATTCACATATCTTCTTTCTTGTGGATGCTTCTATTTCAGAAGGCAAGCATTTACTCTTTCAACCTATTTTATGGGCAAATTCCTTTACCACTTTCTGATTTTCGAAGACTCATAGCCAGCGAATCATGTTTTAACAACGCGTCTCAACACTCTGCAGTCAAATCGGCTGTAAGCGTTAGACTGTTGCCGTTTGCTTCAACGGCGCTCTTCTGTTCAGTAGTTTGTTTTCAACATGAAAAACGTATCGAATTCATATGTAAAAGATATATATTATACAAATTTAACCCGATCAAAACGGAAAAATATTTGACAAGCAAAACTGTTTTTTTTTTAATACCGTGTTATTGTTTTATGTAGCCTGTTCCAGGCGTTCATATAGTGGAGAGTGACAAAAAGGAAAAACCGAGAGCGACGAAAAGGAGCCTCCCGCCTTCAGCACTCACAATAGGGTCACAATATTTTCCCTTTGCGCACTGCCTATCGATCCTTCGCTCCCCAATATCTGAACGCCTGGAAAAGGCTATTTCCACTGCAATCCAATAACATGAAGCAGGCGATCCTATTCCGCAGGACCAATTTGATCAAATTCATTGTTACTTTAGTTTCTGTAGCTTTATTTTTGGATCAAGTTTGATATATTAAAAAAAAAAAAGAG
The DNA here is from genome assembly GCA_022457155.1 of Cladopsammia gracilis. Lineage (NCBI taxonomy): Eukaryota > Metazoa > Cnidaria > Anthozoa > Scleractinia > Dendrophylliidae > Cladopsammia > Cladopsammia gracilis. The sequence goes on from JAJGOT010001022.1 coordinate 50,728, forward strand.
TTTGAGGTCATGCTCTTCGTCTAAATAAGTGGAGTTCAGCTTTCAGCCTGTACGTCGGTGGTGGGTTCCAGGCCTTCCCTGCCGTCATGTTGTTTCCTTATATACAAGAAACTTTACTGCACATTGTCTATGTCACACCCAGTTCTTTAAATGGGTACCGGCGACAAAATGCTGGGGATAACCCTGCGATGGACTAGCATCCCATCCAGGCAGGGTGCGTGGGGTAGCAGTACTTCCAGTTGCTTCTTGCTAGAGAAACCGGGTTATGCTCCCGCCATGTGGGTGTCCTGTGGCTCGTGTGGACCATTTGTGGCTCGCGTACTACTTAACCTTTGTCGGAATTCAATTCTTTCGATGTGCAGAAGCTCACCAGAAAAGATCAGAAAAATATAGATTTGTCTGTTCATTATATTACGGGTTTAGCTAAGACAATAGAAACCATCATTTTACTTCCCCTTCAGTACGTTTCCACATCTTCTTAAAATGGTGCCCATACATTTTTTATAGCCGAAGCAGTTGGAAACAACGTTTTGGCACTTTGGCCGTGTACTGCCCACTTACTTAACAAGGTTCACTTGTATAATGTAATCAGATAATGCAAAGCATACATACATGTACAGTATCCGATTCTGAAATTTCTAAATTTTTAACAGTGAGTTTGTCTCCAAAGCTCAAGACTAAACAAGTGCTAATGAGTGTTGTTTTATAGGGTACATGTATATCTACGCACACCTTCTACGCATATACCTTCGCCGGTATTCTTACCTTGCCTACATCGAATCGAATCACAGAAGTGTCGTCCTTGCACATCTCTGATCTATTTCACTCCCAGAGTTCAATAATGGAGACATGTAGTCAGAGAGGGGGGTGGGGGGTCGGGGGGTGGGGGGGGGGGGGGGACTCCCATATAAAAATGACGGGGGTGCTCGTCGTACCTTTTAGGGGTCAAAACTTGTAGATTGGTACCGCTTAGGGTACTAAAATCTAAAATGACCACCGTTATAATTGTCGCGGTACCTTTTAGGGTATCGAGACGAAAAAAAATCACAGAATATGACGCCGGTGTTGTTTTAGAATTGGTACCTCTTTAATAGGGGTCGAGATTCATTTGAGCCACACCCAACAAACAAGATTCTGCTCCTTTTAGGGTGTTTTTTTTTTTTATATTTCCGATGAGCACCACCGTCATTTTTATATGGGAGTCCCCCCCGGGACATGTAGTGTAGGTAGTTCTTACTTTTTGTGTCTGTCGACGAAATCTAATAGTATCAGTCTGACCATTTAAATGAAACCTCATTCGGCAGTTCTTTTGCATGGTACCATTTGTTTTTCAATATTATACAGGATTTTTCTTGAAACTTAATGTTTGGCACTCTTGGGAGTTAAAGGGTTATTACATTGGTGAGAACGAGACCAGACTTCCCTAAGCAAGGATCCTTAGCGACAACTAACCTCTAGGGTGAATGGAAAGGCGACAAAATGAACAGGTGCAAGCAGGTGGAATTTAAGTGTTTTCGCTCACAAACTAAGAAATAAATATTATAATTATTTTGTTATTGGTTCTACGCGAATAAAAATGAACCTTCATGTAATTTCACTAAAGCGCACATGGTAACAATCGTAAACGTAGTTGTATTTGACCATGAAAGGGCGGACTATGTACACCTGTTTCTTTCTTAGAATGAATCCAAACTTAAAATAATTTATAACATTAACGATAATCGTCCAAATGATCAAATCTGGCCTTATTATTCATCGGTTGCAGTAGTACAGGCGACTACAATATTTAATCCAACGATCCTTATTATCTTTAGCAAGTTCGCCAATATGACTTGGATCTAGTAACCCATTGTCAGTATCACCCAGCAGTTGATGAATATACCGTGTGTAAGTCTGTATTTTTCCTTAGTATTCTGAGCATATGCCCTTGGAACCTTAGTTGTCGTTCAAGTCAAATCGCAATCAAATGATAATACCCCGAAAAAGAGGAATCCAAAACACAGAATTTAAAATGTCTCTGAACTTACGTTGAAGCGGGTTGGGGCGCTAAAAGACCAGAACGGACAATTCTAGCCCACAAAACGTTTTCACCTACAACCGTAAATAATTAATACTGCATTGCGGGATTTTTTTAACAAACAAATATATAACATACAACACGCTTGACCATTCAAAACTTGCTTAAACACACTTTACAGAGGAGCAGTTTAAAAATGGTGGTACTGATCATGATTTGGGACATTAGAAAAATGCCGGAAAGGGCATGATCTCAAACAGTAGAACACTTCACCTTTAAACATATTCACATTTCGTTCCCGTTTGATGAAAAGTTATCATGTTGTGGACTATATGACTTCTTATTTTCTGGTTTGCTGCGTTTCACTTCGGTGCCCGAGCTTCGATATGTGAGGATTTCAAAGTGAATTGGTGTCGGCAGCGAAAATGGCGACTGGATTGGGAGAATCTGCAAAAGCCGTGTCAAGATCTCCATTACAGAAAACACAATGGTCAACAATATCAAGAGTAAGTTATTAGTCGGCAGACAGGTATATCGCTATACGACGGGGTCAGTATATATATATATATATATATATATATATATATATATATATATATATATATATATATATATATATATAGGGCAATAACTATGTTTAAGGACACGTTAAACCATGCAAGATAAACTTTTAGTGACCGAGTTGCAAGAAAATTTAGAAAAACTAAATATTGTCATCCCTTAGTCAGAAGGTCGTTACATTTTGTATTGCAACCAGGATTCTATCTATGAATGAATGAATGAATGAATGAATAACTTTTTTAAGTGTCAATAAATTAAATACTTAGCTAAATAAACTCATTGGGGGACACCATATAGAGCATTTAATATAAAAATATATATAAATATATAAAAATCTACTATTTTTCGAATGACCGCAGGCCACTAGTTTTCTGGAGGATGTCCGAGGGCATGCCCCCCATAAATTGTTTAAATTCGATATATGCGCTGAGTTGCAATCTAGTGCATTTTGAGACACAGTTTTACGATAACGTCACAGTAGTATTTTTTAGTCATGACAACGCTTTGAAACTATTACAATTAGCTCCGCTATTTGCTAACTTGAATAGAACAGTTGCCAAACATCAAATTGCACATGCAAAGATTTATACATACTCATTTGTAAGTAAGTAAATGACATAAAAACACTCAACAACGGTATTTTTTATATTTTACCATGTCCCTTTTCATATAGTGTCCCCCGACGGAGAATGCTTACTTTGTGTACACTGGCCTATTTGGATGACTTTTTTTGATATATTTGCTGATATTCTTCGCGAAGTTGCCCCCCAAGTAGAACCCTGGCAACTGAGACAAAGACTGTTGCCAAGTAGTGCTAGTTTTTCTCAGTATCGATTGCTATGGGCCTGATCAATGATCAATCGATACTCATCGAGTTATCGATTGCTGTGTTCTCCTGGACACTTTTATCTCAGGTTTTCCAAGTGTTAAGTGTTAATTTGACGGTTAACAACTGAAAAACACGACGTTTACCCTCCATTGTCCGGCACTTCTTGGTTTACACTTAAGTCATATCAAACTTCACAAGTAATAAAAAACAGATTTCGATTCCAAAATGTTTATGGAATTGCAAATTACACATTTATTTGGGCCAACTTTTGAAGCGCAAGAGCATTTCGTTCAAGAATGATAGGCGAACGAGTATTAGACATTTTTAGTACAAATGTCTGGAGCGCCGTCTTGGTGCCCCCCTTAGGATCCCTTAGGGAATCCAACATGGTGGCAAAAACTTTAAAGTCTTAATTACACCAAAAAATCTCAAAACAACAAATTGGATTCACTATAAGTTCCATTAAATCGGCGTATAAACATCAAGAATGCAAAAATAACTTTCCACTGGTTCAAAGGTTTGTCGAGTTGAGTGGGTTTATCCATTTGGACCGGTTGGACTATTTGAGCCGGTAGGATTATTTGAGGGCACTTGGGTTTATCCATTTAGACCAGTTGGACTATTTGAGCCACTTTGCTCATTTGAGTTGGTTTGTTCAATTGGACCGCTTGGACTATTTGAGCCAGTTGGTTTGTTCAATTTGACTGGTTGGAGTATTTGAGCCGGTTGAGTCATTTGAGTTGGTTTGTCCATTTGGACCGGTTCGACCATTTTAGCCAGTTAGGTCATTTCATGTGGTTTGTGCATTTGGACCAGCCTGGACTGTTTAAGCCAGTTAGTTCATTTGAATTGGTTTGTCCATTTCCACCGGTTGGACTATAAGAGTCAGCTGGCTCTATTGGGATCGGTTGGACTATTTAATCCAGCTGGCTCATTTGAGTTGGTTTGTCTATTGGGACCGGTTCGACTATTTGAGCCAGTCGGCTCATTTGAGGTGGTCTCTATTGGGACCAGTTGGACTATTTGTGCCAGTTGGATCTTTTGAGTTGGAAAACTGCAAAACGTCATTCAAACATAAAGTTCCAACTATGTGGTGAAAAAAATTCATTTAAAGCGTTTTGTATTCACAAGTTGACTCAAAGCAGCCTTTGATTTGTCCTATTCAATTTTACCTTCAAAGCAATTAAGAGTTAACAATTATCATTATCATGCAAGCATAAAGTAGGAACAATTCATCAAGGTGTTTCTTAAACATTTGACATACGAAAAACATGGATCAAAAAACTTGATTTTAGTGCAGTCGGCTTCCAAACGCCCAAATAAATTTCTGCCTTTTTGAATTCATTCTTGACCAATCATCCTTGAATATTATTTGACAGGATGGCAACACCTCCGGTAGAAAGTGAAATATTCGGAATATAAATACGCCCCGCGGGGGAGTACAGTCGGTTTTTTTGTCCAGTCTCGCACACACACTGTCCAGAAGAAGACCATTGGAGGAGACTCGTGGAGGGTGTATCTTGATGGACCTTCATATCTGGCCGGCACCATCTTTGATCATAACAATGGAGTATATGAAGTTCTGTTTCTGATCATGGAGCCTGGCGCTTATAAGATTAACATGATTCTGGATTATGCTTTTTGTCATGGGTTGATTGATCTACCGAACGACTGGTTTAAAAATGTTTAAATGAAATGGAGAACAAGAGATCCATATATTTCCTACATCCCCATAATATCTTTAACTTAAATGGTCGCCATTAAGGATTTCATCCACATATTTAAAAGTTAAAACCACCTTTTACAGCATAATAAACAGTACCACAGGAAAGTACTGATCAGTAGTTTTCATTTGAATGGCTACACTGTAGAATTTCATCCACAGACTCAAAAGTTAGAGCGACCTTTTACAGCATAATAAGCAGCAGCTGTTTTTGTTACGGTTGTTACACTGCTGCGGTTGGACCAATTAAGTCTCTATAAGGTTTGTGAAAAGGTCAGTTTACGTCATAACCGACGTATTGCAATTTATAGTCCGTTTTCCCGTCTAAGGCCCTGTTTACATGAGGTAGGTTGCCCCTAGGGTGTAGGGCCAACTCTCTTTGTTTGAAAACCTCCAGGGAAAAGAAAACAAAGAGAGTTGGCCCTACACCCTAGGGTCACCCTACCTCATGTAAACAGGCCCTAACAATTCGACTCTTTGTAGGGATGAGTTGTAAGATTGCTGTTTAATTAAGGTCTCCATCTCTATTTATACCTTTACCAGCTCATTGCTCAGGAAAAATAAAGAACAAAGACCTCGGCGAAAAAATTTTCTCAGAATTAAACAGTTACATCAACAAGCCCATGTTATTTTTTACAAACAGAACTCTTACCATCCCATGTCAACGACTCAGGAAAACAGGTGAGAACAAAGAGAGCATCACTTGAGAGAACCCAGGTCTTTTTCTCTATCCTACACTCCTGTCCGAACTATTTTTGGCACAATTTTCCAATAACTTATCTTTTTAGAACCGGTTCCCAAACTCTTTACCTTAATCTTATTAAACAGGAAAATCTAATTATCAAAAACCATGATGTAATTCTAAAGTCAAATGATAACATTACCTCGTGTGACCTACCTTCAATCAGATATTTTGTGAGTTTCATTGCCAGAGCATTAATACTCTTGAAATTACAGAAGGTGTGAAGGGGCGGAATCTGTCCCCCGGTCCTAGAAGACCAATACAGGCCGTGTTTTCACGAGCGATTTTTCAAGTCGCTGAGCGAGTGACAGTCGGAAATCTCGTGAAAACAGTTGCTTGTCCAACCCGCTTAAAGTTAAGCGAGTCGGCGAACTACAATAGAATTCTCATTAAATTTAAGCCACCAAACCAGGTCGCTTAAGCTTGTCGGCAATTAAACAACAAAGAAGGGCATTGTATTGTTGTCTTTTGTGTTCTAATTTTCTATTGTTTTAACAAAAGAAAATATATCGCGCATGGTATAAGAAAAATGCATAAAGTTCTGTCCGTGAAAACGCATAAATTTTTTAAGCTGCTTAACGCGGTCAGTAAACAAATTACCTACAGGAATGTTAAGCGAGAAAAACCGCCTCGTGAAAACACAGCCACAGTCCGGCTTGAATAGGGTTAAAACCGCCTAAAGTACACGGCGCTTTAATGAAAATCAATGGACCACATATCACTTTGCCTTTGCATTCTATCCCACTAGAAATTCAAAACAACATGCGCCAAGCGGATAGCGATTGTGATATCCGATGTAATGTAATATGGGACGGTTTCGGCAGATGGACGCCGCTTAACAAATGGGAGCCTTACAGGAAATTTACTGGCGAAGGTACAAAAACAAATCAATTCCAGTTTAGTTAGTACGTTATCCCTACTGTTTACTTATTAGGAAATTCCACTCTTTTTAAGAAAGAGTCATTGCTGGGGACTGAAAGTGTCAAGAAAGCAAACGATGAATGTATTCCATCGGCTCGTCTGGCCGGTTAAGCATTGCGCATACTGCTTAGCCTGTTTTAGGCGTTAAGTTTGTGGCGCGCGAAAGAAAAATTGGGCGCAAGAGAAAAAACGAGGGGAGGCTGGGGACACAATCTAAACGCCTGGAAGAGGCCACATACTGCTCGCTATCCAAACCCAGGAGACTATTTTCGATCTACAAGAGATGAAAGTGTGAGGCTTGTGGGATGTGGTTAAGAGTATCAAAGTCAAATACAGGCCCAAATGTGTTTGTTATGCTTGTAGCCACTAAGTAGGCACTTAGGCTACATTGATAGAGAGCGCATACCCCTTGATAATTGTTTATTGTTAGTAGCTTTGCCATTAATTTGAAGTATATTCTTTTAATAATTGAGGGAGCCTATTATTTATAAGCCCAGCGGTTTCCTTTGGGCTTCCTTGACACTAAATTTTATATTTACGTAACTGTTTTCAATATATGGCAATAAACTTGAACTTGAACTTGGTAGCGGTATTTGACACTTTAGCCGATCTACCTATAGCCTCTTTTTCAAGGCGGGTCCTGGTGAACAGCCTCGAAATGTTACATTTCGTTAAATTATCTTCACTCATACCGTAAAATTCCGGTTAATAAGCCCTCCCCCCCCCCCCCCCGCCCCCCCGGTTATAGGCCCATCAGTTTGGTAACAAAACACTATTCCGATTGTTCTCCTCCTATATATAAGCACACCACAGTTTATTAACAGCAATTCTTTACAAACATTTGCACCATCCAAATTAACGAAAACAATTAACGCTTATTTATCGCAACCCTTACGAAGTTGTATCAGCACAAGGCTTATAGCCGGGATTTTACGGTATAAAAATAAATTACTCATTTAGGCATGGTTTTGCAAAATAGACCTTGACCTTGACCTTGACCTTTTTTAATAGATCATACGTTTTCACAAAACCAACAAAAACGGCACAACCACACAACTGGTCGAGGTGTATTCATGTTCTACGGCGACTCGCTAAACTACAAATTCTACCGACTTCAATTAACTGCAATCCTGACAGGCAGCTGTGCTCGGCAGTGTTCAAAGAATGTAACTGTAGTTACAACTGGATATATCCCTTGACACTCTACGAAGAAGTAAGTATTTCTTAAATGAAGTCTCCTTGACGGTTGTTGAATTGTCAATGGATAAGCATGAAAGGACTCACTGGTGGAAACAGGGGAGGCCCTCCCTTATCTCGCCAGGTTTTGTCTGCAGTCTCTAACATTTTCAATCCCCCCCTCACCTTATTCGCTCCCCCCACCTTTTTACCCCCCCCCCCCCCCCCCCCCCCCTTCCTTCCCCTTCCTATGGAGTCTGGGTCCGCCACTCTGGGACCGAATCAATCAAACTGAAATAACAAGAGAATGTTTTACAACTACTTTGCTGTAAATATAATCGATTCTGGAGTAAAATTGTTCATGTGGGTATTTAGACCTGCTAACTTTCTCTTATAATAGAAAGTCGTTTAAAAATCCCCGGTAGTTGTGGCAAAATACAATACACCTTTATTGCCTCCCTACAGTGTTAGCGTCAGCTCATGAAGTTCACGGGAGTGGGGGTAAATTTCATTGTTTTGATTACCCCGGCCGTCTGGCAAATCACTAATATATAACGAGGAAGGAACGATATAAGCCTTAAATGGTGTTTTGTTAACAAACTCACCGCTGGTTTGTAGTTACAGATGGAAACATGTGCTGACAGAAGCCTGAACGTAACGAAAGTCTTGAGTTATTTTCGTGAAGTGGTTCTCAGGATGATATGGACAAAGACAGTGCATTGTTGCTGAATGCTGGGGCGCATTGTATTACGGGTATTATAACTGGTAAATAATGCTGTAGTTGTTGCTTAAGGTCCCTAACAGCCTCGTTCCTAGTCCCCTTGTTCAGCACTTTTAGACCTGGTATCGAGGCAGGGTGTCTGATATATGATCGAGAGGAACCAAGACCCGTGCTCTCAAGTCTCAAGAACTATAATCTGTGAAAGAAAATGCCCAGGCACACTAACGTTAAAGTGACCGTTCCATTTTCCTTCAAGCTTGATCTACTTTTAATTATTTGATTACTTATTATATTAGACGGTCAGTTTCCAGAGTTACCAAGCTGCCATCCTGGCATTAATATCCGAGATGAAAAAGACGTACAAAGGAAAGCCTATCTGGAAATCTACAACAGCTATCCATGGGCAAATTATGGATACATTCCGTAGATTCATAACTAATCACGTAAGTGCCGAGCAACTCTGATCTACTACCAAACAACATACCCAAGTAATTTGTATTTATTTTCAGGTTGCTTTGTATCCAATTTCCGCTCGATTCATACCTAATCAAAATACAAATTCTTTTTCACTCAGTTCGGCACTGTTTTAATTTAAAAGCTGTTTACACTTTTGACTTCAAGAAATTAAAAGATTCATACATGACTGTAAAACGATTATTGCAAGTTTTTCTGGTAATCAATATGACCAGAAACCCATAAGTGGGTTGAATTCACCGCTTCCGAATACCGTATTTATTCGATTAAGCGCCCAACCTCGAATAAGCGCCCAGCCTCGAATAAGCGCCCCCCCCCCCCCCCCCCCCCACCCCTCTAGGAGGCAGCACCAGAGAGTTCGGTAATTGACCTTAGTGACAATGAGATTGAAATTGACTAAGTACTACCAAGAGATTATAATTGGACAGAGAGGGAGTCTCCCAGTAATGGGTTTGGGCAAGAGAAAATAATTGTCCAATTATTTTCTCTTGGTACTACTAAGAGACTTCCCCGAAGACCGAGTTTTCCGAAGTATTTTAAGGAAACGTTAAATGAACAGTTAAAACTCTGCTTTGGTTTTGTTATTATTTTATTGTTTTGTTGCAAAATAAACTTACTAATAAAACAATAAAAACTTTATTCACAATTTAAAAATATCTTAATTACAAAAGATAAAAATAGAAATAATTGATAATAAAAATTCAAAATTCTATAAAATTACAAATTCCATGATGCAGAGATATTTAAAAAATTATAAAATCGAATTATACTAATGACGGCTAAACCAGTGTCCATAAAACGCCCTGAGTATAAAAGCATATAAACCGTGTATTTCAAATATCCGCACTAGCTACATTTATTTTACAATCTAAGGATTGCTCTATCTTGCTACGAAACGGCGTTCGCGAACCTCTAACGCATGCATGTACCGATCTTAAGAGTTCAAATGAAATCTGTGTCCTGAGCCAAGTGATTACAATATGATAAGGCTCAGTATCTTTCTGAGCTATCTTGTCTGCGAGATGCTTTAAAAACTGCTGACACTCCTTTCCCATTCCGCCATTGGTTCCAAACACTAAAGGTGTAAACGAACCCATTTCTACATCTAACACCCGCTGCTGGTACTTGCGCTTCTTCTCTTCTTCTTGCTCCTTGAACACTTCCGATGTTGGCTTGCTCTGGTAACAACTGGAGTTGACGTGCGTAACTCTGACATCAAAAAATGCCGTAACTCCTCTTGCCCAGAACCCTCCCGCTTTGATGTCCAACCTTGCCTCAGGACTTGTAACAGCGCTCCTCAAATGAAAACGCTCGTTGTCCAGGGGTTGAAGGCGTGGTTCGATTTCGACATTATTGCAGATCTTATCGATGAATGTCGTTAACAAGTTCCGTATACCATCATGTCTCTGCGCTACAAACCCCCCCCCCCCCCCTTTTTACAAGAGAGGGCGTGAACAACGGTGAATTTATCCCCACACACGCAATGACTTGGTAGATCGACTAAGGCAAGTCGTAACGCAAGCGTAGCGAGTCTCTGAACTCTTGCTTGTTCAGGGCTAAACCCTGGTCTGCGAGGGGTATCGCATTCAGCCAAGAACTTGCGCCCTTGTCTCTCGATTGATTAACCAGTCGCAGCAGGTCTGGGGAGAGGCTTGAATCAATGCTATCCATTTTCTCTTTAGCACTTGCTCTCTTGAGTGATTGTTGATGCCTCTTTAGCTCCTCCGTAGATCTTTCGCCTGGCACCATGATGGAACTCTGTGATGTAATAGAATCTACGTGCGCGGTGGTTATTAGCTTCGAGGCAGCAAACTGCTGCGGTGCCTCGGATCTCAGATCAGGAATGCCTAGACCCCCTTGACCCGTTGCTAAGGTAGCAAGTCTGCACACCTCGTTAGGGAGAGGCTCTGATTGACCAAATAAAGTTGGGAGTAGTAAATCCTCAATCACCTCCTGGATTGGGTCGACATAATCTTCAAACGATCCTATCGTGCGCATGAAGTAGGTGAACTTCGACTTGTAGCCTTTTGTGAAAGCAATGTACGCCGCATGAGGCTGGCTCTTTGCTATTTCAGCGAGACGTTCGATTTCCTCTTTCCATACACGAACCTTCTCCTCACAATACTGATCTTTGTATTCTTGCGACGCAATAACTGCTCCCAGATGGCGCTGACCTTCAGTCGTTATGTTGACCTCACCTCCAAACACCCCCTTTGCTTCCTTTGCAAGTTCCTCAGACTTCACAATAAGCCAGCTCTTTGACCCATTCACAAGGTATCCAAACTTTTGTCCTTCCTTACTCAATTGCTTGTACCAGTTATACAACTGCACAATACTCCCTCCTCCAGCTGAGTCATCTGCAAGCCACACCTGTTTAACCAATGGGCAGTGGTCCCTCAAATTCTGAATCATTATAGATGTATTAAGTGCGTACCATGGCATCGCTAGCGGATCTCCTTGCGTAGTACCTTCACGAGAAAGTATTTCACCTCCCCCGCAGATAAACAGTCTAGATGGGCTTCTATACGTGTTAATAACGTAGAGCGCCATTTCTCTGCACATGATCTGGATATTGTGTAAAGCCGCTGACCTGTTCATTTGGTTAAAAGCGTTACTAGCATCAATTAACAATATTCCATCTGTTCCTTCTTCAACAAACACTTGACTCATTGCATGGATCGCAGCCTCCGCTCCTGCGTTATGACCAGCGCAGACTTGTAGGGGACCTGCCGCTTCTTTTATTTCCTCCTTTAAGAAACCGCTGACCGTTTTCCCCACTATTCTCCTTAAGACCTCTCCAACGCCAATCGGTCTAATTCCCGGGTTCTTATCGAGCGGGATAAGCCTACAGGACGTAAACGCTTCAAGTAAAGATGGATGGTACGATTTCCTTAGCAGATTTCTTGTGAACACGGCTAACTCTTCTCTCAGAATTTTGCCCTCGGTCTTAAAGTTCTTAGAGCACAAGATTCTCTTATACAGCTCTGCGTCCATTCCTGATGGTCCAGCTGAGCCCTTGGTTTTACTTGCTGAGTTGTAGATCGATTCTTCGTCTATGAGATCATAAACATTTGGCGGAATATAATCAATTGGGCCGTGTAGCAAACTGTCCTCTGCGATATCAGCTGCCTCTGGGTGCTTGTCCTGCATGTAGCCCTTGCAGGACATCTGGCGATAGATCGAGCATGCCAGACGAGCTCTCATTATCCAGGAGTTTCATTGCAGCTGTCAATTTTCCTTGCAGAACCAGCTTTGAGAAGACCTTGGATATGTCTTCAACCTTTCTAGGTTTCTTAGAATTCACAAATTTCCCTTGAAAAAACCTCACTTCTTTAAGCAGCAAACTCAGATCCCCTTGTTTCCAGAGTGCTAATCGACGCTCTATTGCTTCGCTATGCTCCTTGTTTTTAGAAGTAGCAGATGGTTTTTGCAAGATCAAAGTTGGGAGCACCATGAATGCTTTAAGGGCAATCGAGTTCAAGTCAGAATCTGAATTAAATTGCTTAATCCAGAAGGTTAATTCTTCAATGAAACTCTTCCCTGCGCGGCCAGATGGAACATTGAATATATTCCTCCTGTAGTGGACGATTTCATCGTAAACATCATTGACGGTATTACAAAAACATGCGTGACTAATACTGCCCCAAGTTTTGTTCTTTATTTCAGAGGGAAGCACATCATAATCAGGCAAATTTGGCTTGATTTGATTTTTGGTGTTTTGATTCGTGCAAGTAACAACCTGTCCCTGGGGAGCTCTTTGATCAGCAATGTCGGAAGAAATATGCAAATCCGAACCTACAACCACATTCACGTTTGATAAATTTTTACCTTCGCATACGGCGGGTTCAATACTTTCAGTTTGTGTCAACATAGAGGCACCAGCCTCTTCTGTTTCTTCTAAAGTAGTAGAAGAGTCTCCTCTAGCATTAACTTGTAGGTTTTCATCCGCTATCGCTGCTGCGTGGTCGCGAAGATTCTGAGCTGATAACCCCAAGTTCTCGTATCCCAAGTCTTCCCATAGATCTTTCAAAATGCGCATATATCCTTTCTTGCGTCCGTTCTGGTAACATGGCGGGTGGCTTGAGCTTTTTAAGCTTAAGGCTTTTTCCTTGCATTCTAGTAGATCTTGATTCATCTTGTCAGTCCATTTTAGCCTTCCTGGTTTTCCAGCGACCGACCGACCTGCAGCCGCCGCCACCGCCGCCATTAATAAAACTGAAAATGGAGAAAATGGAGAAAATTTAATAAGCGCCCAGCCTTGATTAAGCGCCCACCTCGAATAAGCGCCCACTCTCAAGGTCCTAAAAATTTATTAAGCGCCCAGGGCGCTTAATCGAATAAATACGGTAGTCATTTTTTGCTTAGTACCATGTTTGGAAATTCCTCAGTCCCTCGAGATTGGACGCAAGTTGTTCTAGCGAATTGATTGGTTTATACTTTTATCTTGATTTTCCAAATTTGGCTGTAATAACTTCTTAGCAAATTGAATAATCGAAAGCTTGTTTTGAAGCGTACAAGAAACAGTTGCACGTTTCCACCAACTTATGGGTTTCTGATATGATTTATATGTCTGAATTCTCAAGCAAATGTAACTTTTTCTCGTGAAAGCGAATTTTTGTCAAAGGTACTCTTTCAATTGACTTACAGAAAATAAAGTACATGGAAACTGATTAAAAAAAGTTTGCAAAGGATACATGCACCATAGATGCCCCATTAGGGAGGCTTGCGTGTCCCATATCCCGTATATTTACGGCCTAAATATTCTGGATTCAGTTTACTGCATATTCCTTTAGCCCAAATTGTTTGCTCAACATTTCGGATTTTCGTTTCTTAACTCGATCCTATATCCCTGTTTTTTTCCATAGATATATCTCTTATCTCTACGTATTTATCTTTTGCCCCAATATTCCATGTTCCGGTAACCCTTTATGGAGCCACACCAGTAAACAGACATCTTCACTAAGCTTATGAAAGAGAAGAAGTTTTTTTGACATATTCTTTGAGTCCTTACAGTTAGCTATTAACGAAATAAAACCGGCTGCTAACACTGCAAAGGTGCTGCAAGGGAGTGCTTCTCCCGACGCCAATTTGTAGTGTTCCCATTGTAATATATCATTTAACTTAACTTTACATGAGAAAAAGTGATCGTTCAGTTTATATAGCTTGACATTACCCCAACTGATTTTGTACATGCAACTCAACACTCTCATTGGTGAGCGTACAGGGAATAATATAATTTCAGAGGATTCAATTGTACAACGCATTTGCTAACTCAGCAATGTGTAAAAACAACATCAGCGTATTGGACGTGTATCCCATAAGCGACTCTTACCAACCAGGAACAGCAGATGGGATACATTACAAAGATGTTGTGTTCAATCCCATGATAGACCTTTTGGAAAGATATTTTTCATAGTCACCAAGCAGGAATATTAGCCTTTTCAACGATCGAGTCGCTCAGTTCTAAAAATTGCTCATTCCAAGTTGTTTACCCACTAAATGAATATTGTCAACTATAAATTAATGTTTGAATAAGGATTAAAGTATTTTTAACAATAATTTTAGAAGTTTCATTTTTCTACAGATACAAATATTCTACAGCGCAAAACAGAAGCAGTAGTTTGGAGGATTACAGTTCGTCAAATTTATTTGTCCTCTTACTGATATAGAAGTGTCCTATTTTCAGTGAGATGATATATATGCGAGTTTTCAGTTAGCCATGCCAGGTAATTTGGTTTTTTTTTTATGTTTAATTTATTATCGTTTTTGTTAAAGATTTATTCTGTTATGTTTTTCTTTTGTGTTACTAATTTTTCCGTATTCTGCTCAAATTCTGCTTGAAATTCTGTTGGCAGAATTTATCCAAGGCTACTCGTTGACTGCATAAGGGAGGCGCTACAGGTGGGGCGGGTGGGGCATTTGCCCCACCAACTTTCAACTTTGGGACAACTCAAAATTGCGGAGGCTGAGATATACCTTAGTGTGGCAAGCAAAGATCCTTGGACCAGATTATCATCCACTATGAGGCAATTTAATGTATTTGAATTCGTGAAAGAAATATTCTGTGATTTTATAAATAAATAAAAATCCTACAATCTTTTGAATTTCACCTGAGACAATGCAACTTTAGAACTGGATAGTATTTCCTTGCGTGACCTGGATAGAAGTCTATAGATGAAGGGGTCAACATTGGTTTGTGGCAGCGGAAAATCCGAGCTTTAAGTTTTTCTTACTTTGTTGACCACCTGTTGAAATCCTGGTGTTTGCCAAATCTTAGCATTCAGATTGCACCAGATTGCATCCTAAAGTAATTAAATTTGGCTAAAATTAAGAGATATCACGCAAGCTTGAGCTCTATAATAGTTTTATAATTCAACACATTGATAACAAAGCATAGTTTAAAGAAAAAATATTGAGGCCGGTCCGTCATTTTTGCATTCTCTTGTCAAAATGCAAAATTATGTAGACCTACCGTATATCGATAACTTTTTGACCATATTTGGGCAGTGTATCAATGTGTTGAACTTAATTTCATTATTTTAATTAACTTGATTTATGGTCGTTAAAAAAGAATGGTACGAAGTGTTTTAAGAGAAAGAATCTGTAACAAACACCCTAGCCTTACCGAAAATGGAAAATCGAATTTCCTCAAACGCCTTGATATGGAAGGCCTGTTTGAACTTATCATAAGGGGTAGACCATTAGAAATCCTGGGAGGGGGGTCAAAAAATTTTCAGTGTATGAATTTTTTTTTCGGCCTGAGTTTCCTGCAGGATTTTTTTTTTTTGGGGGGGGGGAGGTGCAAGCCTGCAGGGTTTTTTTTTTTCTCAGATTTTCTTTATAAATGCGTGCAAGCTCCAATTTTTCTATACTTGGCCCAATCCAGTTTTTGTATTAAACGCTGGAGAGTAGATTTAAGTCAAACTGTCGAACGTTTGCATAAAAAAATCTTGATGCTCTGAAACTCCATTTCTAGTGTTCTGAGACAACAATTTCTGTCAAAAATGTTTGGCAAATTGATGTGGCTTCTCGTCGCTTTGCGTCTCTTTGTGTGGCTTCACATACAAGTACTCGATTTCATTTTATATTTCTTGCACAGGGTACAGAGGAGCTCTATTTGATTTTTCTTCGAATTGTCGCAGTCTTTAAAGTTAAACTGATTGCGTTACACAAAATATGTACCGCGGGCCAAATTACTACGGGCTCGGAAGCTGCGAAATCGGTGCACTTCGTGCCTTGTTCGGAAAGTTTCGCTTTCCGAAGATAATTGCGCCCTTAGTAATTCGGCCCGCGGTACATATTTTGTGTAACGCAATCAGTTTAACTTTAAAAACTGCGACGATTCGAAGAAAATATCGTCATGTACGATCAAATAGAGCTCATCTGGACCCTGTGTTTCTTGCTGTTTCTTTAGTTTATTATCTGGATATCAGATTTAAGTATACGCAATTTCGTCTTTTTGTATAGTAAGTATTATGAGAATTTGACGAAAATGACAGAACCGAATGTCAAAATCGGGAGTTTTCCTATCCCGATTACATATTGGTCGGGATTCGGGATTTTCAAGCAAAATCGGGGTATTCTCGACGAAATCGGGATGGACTTATCTGTAATGTATTTAAAAAAATACTTGTGTGTAGTAGAGCAGGTTACATATTTCATGATGTTTACAGTGTTTTCAAATATGTACATAAACAAGGTTTTGGTTATATTAATTAAGATATCGGTACATGTGCCAGATAGACCTTTGAGGTAGGTAATTTTTGACAGCATTTGACTCAACCTGAAGTTGCTTTTTGATGAATTTTACTACCGGAGAACATGTCATACTCTCATATGTTCCAGTTTTTAAAATAAATAAATAAATAAATAAATAAATAAATATATGTATATATAGCCAGTTAGCTTGCAGGATTTTATTTTTTTATGGTCAACTGCTTGCAGGAATTTTTTTTGAGACAATTTTCCTTTGCAGGATTTTTTTTTTGGTAATTGTCACCCCCCCCCCCCCCCCCCCCCCCAAGATTTGTAATGGTCCGCCCCTAAAAATATAAGTTTCAGTTCGCAGCGGTTAATATATTTGTCAAACCGCGACTTAACCTCGCATACGTCGGCCTCACTGCAGTTATTTTGCGGTCGTTCATGCAGACCTACAACTTAGAGGATATTTACCGCACGAAAAACCGCTCGGGTCGTTCTTTCACTTGGTTCAACGGGTCCCACACGGTTGGGTGTAGGTTAGACCGTTTTTACACACCAACAGCCTGGCGATCACACGTGCGCGACTTTTCGTGTACACCTTTTGCGTACTCAGATCACCATGCAATAACCATTAAAATCGAACTCGGTCATTCGCACCCGAGAGGCCGAGGGGTCTGGAAATTAAATTCACGCCTGTTAAATTCGGATGATTTCTGTGCAGCCGTGAATGATTTCTGGCCCCGATGGAGGGCTGAAAAAGATGTCTTTACGGATCCCCGAATTTGGTGGGATGTCGGCAAGATGCAACTCAAAGAGATCGCTATCTCACATAGCGTCGCGCGTGCCGATGATCGGCGACGTGAAAAAACCGCTTTGGAAGAGGAGTTTCGCAATCTTCTCTCAAGTGGAAATTCGAATAACACCACTCATCAGACTCGTTTGTCCGAGGTTAAAAATCTCCTCAGGGAACTCGAGGATGAGATGGTAGAAGGTTGCATCCTTCGTAGCCGAGAACAGTGGACCGAGCTTGGTGAAAAACCAACTCGATATTTCTTTCAACTCGAAGCGTCACGCCAGAAACGTCATGCCATTTCTGAGCTCCGTGTTGACAGAAATACCACTGTCTCCACAGGGAGCCCATACAATCTGTTTGTGTAACACAATGACCATTTGTAATTTTATAGGAAATGTATGGGATTTACCTAAATTTCATATTAAAGCGACGTATCGCCAAATGTATGTACTGATCAACGCTAAATAAGCGTTAAATTACCTTATTTGTTGTGTGTTGTCGTCCTTTTGCCGTAAAAGTGATATTTTGAGCGATTTTGAAGGATTCTGAGTTCGCCGTTGACTGTACGTCTAAGAGAAAGACAAGGGTGGAAAGAGATTTTTGAACGGCTCCAGCGCCGAGGCGATTTTTTCACATAAAATCGCATCGCTCGGCTTTCAAACCAAGCAACAGAAAGGCCCAAAGATTCACGCTTCTTCTCGTACCTCTCGATCGAAAATCCGTCCAAACGGCCCGGAGCTAGCCGTCGAAGAAAATCAAAATCCCACACTTTCCAAGCGGTCGACATTCGTATCATTTCTTCCTGTGCCAGCCAGAAACCGTCCTGCTGATTGCCTCTTTCTGATTGGTCGCCGTTAAACAACAACCGATTCAAAATAAGTACCGAGGGTGGGGAGCCATAGGCATTTTCGTAAGGTCGAACCGTTTACTCACCAGACTCGGGTCGTGTGAGCGGCGACTACCGGAAGCCCAGAGAGACTTCCGCTCATTGTTCGTGTAGACCAATGAAGTTGCAAGGTTACAGATGATTTCACATTTGAATATTTACAATTTTATAAATACAGAACAGTTAAATCTGGATCAGGGAAAGAAAATGGTGTCCACGCTCAAATCAAATGACGAAGGAAAAATCGTTAAGACGAGGAAACTTGGAACGAATTCTTACTAGATATTGATGTCTGTTAAAGCTTGGTAAGTTAACTTTTTCCCGACTCACACGACCCGAGTCTGGTGAGTAAACGGTTCGACCTTACGAAAATGCCTATGGCTCCCCACCCTCGGTACTTATTTTGAATCGGTCGTTGTTTAACGGCGACCAATCAGAAAGAGGCAATCAGCAGGACGGTTTCTGGCTGGCACAGGAAGAAATGATACGAATATCGACCGCTTGGAAAGTGTGGGATTTTGATTTTCTTCGACGGCTAGCTCCGGGCCGTTTGGACGGATTTTCGATCGAGAGGTACGAGAAGAAGCGTGAATCTTTGGGCCTTTCTGTTGCTTGGTTTGAAAGCCGAGCGATGCGATTTTATGTGAAAAAATCGCCTCGGCGCTGGAGCCGTTCAAAAATCTCTTTCCACCCTTGTCTTTCTCTTAGACGTACAGTCAACGGCGAACTCAGAATCCTTCAAAATCGCTCAAAATATCACTTTTACGGCAAAAGGACGACAACACACAACAAATAAGGTAATTTAACGCTTATTTAGCGTTGATCAGTACATACATTTGGCGATACGTCGCTATAATATGAAATTTAAGTAAATCCCATACATTTCCTATAAAATTACAAATGGTCATTGTGTTACACAAACAGATTCTATGGGCTCCCTGTGCTGTCTCATCACCGCGTAAAATTCTCAAAGAATGTCACACATTCTATAAAAACCTTTACACCGAAGAACCGACTGATCTCGCCTGTCAGAATTGGCTGTTAGACCAACTAGATGTTTCCTTAACACCCGAACAGCAAGCCAAGTGCGAAGGGGAATTAACCGTCGCCGAATGTCACGAAGCGCTTGCGCAAATGGAATCCGGAAAAGCACCGGGAAGCGATGGTTTTCCAGCCGAATTTTATCGCCGTTTCTGGGGTCTCCTGGGTGGGGATTTAGTACAAGTCCTTAACTTTTCCTTTCGTGAGGGCTTCCTTTCGGATTCTCAACGTCGGAGTATCCTTCGCCTCTTGTATAAGAAAGATGATCGCTTATTGCTTAAAAATTGGCGCCCAATTTCGCTACTCAATTTAGACTACAAGATCTGCACCAAAGCCTTAGCAAATCGTTTACGAAATCTTCTTCCGCTCATACTTAGCAACGACCAAACATGTGGAGTCCCGGGACGTAGCATCTTTGAAAACCTTTTCTTATTGAGGGACACCATCGATTATGTTAGACGGAAGGGTCTGTCCGCCGCCTTAATCAGTCTCGACCAAGAAAAGGCCTTCGATCGCGTGAACCATAAATTTCTGCATCGAGTTCTCGATCGCTTTAATTTCGGCCCTGATTTCCAGCGGTGGGTTCGTGTTATCTACACGGATATTTCTTCGGTTGTACTAAATAACGGTTGGCTCTCTTCACCGTTTACTCTTCAAAGGGGAGTTCGGCAAGGATGTCCTTTATCGCCTCTCCTGTACTGCCTGGTCGCTGAAACCTTGGGCCAAGCCATTCGCCGAACTCCAAATATTGAGGGAATTCCAATCCCCGGGTCACATAACAAACAAAGCAAGGTGTCACAATACGCCGACGACACCACACTAATACTTGCTAACGACTGTTCAGTCAGTAATGCCTTTGATATCATTAACATTTTCGAGCGGGGCTCTGGCTCCCGCCTTAATACGAGTAAAACGGAGGGCTTATGGATCGGCTCGCAAGCCGGGCGACTTTCTGGACCCGTTAACATCACTTGGGTCGCCGACAAGCTTAAAATCCTCGGTATTTACTTTGGTAACATACTAATAGAAGAAGCTAACTGGTCTAACCGCATTGCCAAATTCGAAAAACGGCTTAATCACTGGCAACTACGTGCCTTGTCTTTCAAAGGCAAGTCAATGATAATAAACACGTTAGGCGCATCTGGCTTGTGGTATACAGCGACAGTGTTGCCCATGCCCAAATGGGTCCACACGAAAGTCGAAAAGGCTATTGGAAACTTTTTGTGGAACGGCAAAACAGAACAGGTTGCGAGGGCTACTTGTCACCTCCCCTGGGACCGTGGCGGTCTATCTGTGGTTCACGCGCTCGAAAAGTCTCGCGCCCTTAAACTTCGTTTCGTTTCGCGTGTAGGAGATCCTGAGTGCCAGTCCAAATGGGTATATTTCGCACGTTATTGGATTGGCTTCGCTCTCAGCCGTAAGATGAAGAATTGGACGTTTTTACGTTCAAATTCTTCCCCTAAATATTTGGGGGATGAACCTCCTCTAATCTACCAGCAAATCCTCACAGCTGTCGATCGCGTTGATCTCGACTTCGATCTTCTTCCAGATCTTAGCGTCAAAACCTTTTACGGCAAAAAATTTTCGATCTCCTTCTCGTGGCATAAGATCTGGCCCTACATATATGGTGGTCTGAGTACAAATTGGGAAAGCGACATTGCGTGGAAAATCGCCCATGGTGTGGTCAAAACTAGGGCCTACCTTAAAACTTGGCGAGGTTTCAACGTGTCGAGATTTTGCGCCCGGTGCGGCCTGGTTGAAACCACTACCCACGTCTTCTGCGAATGTCGCTTTACCTCTCCTGTCTGGGGGTGGATATCTACCCTTTTAAATAAACTTTATCCAAATCCAGTAGTTCTCACTTCCCCATTAATTCTTTTTCGTCACGGTCTTCCTCCGGGTAAAAATTCCCGCTGGTCTAACGCCGTTGCTGATTTTCTCATCAAGTTAGCCCTCAATGAAATCTGGGCTGCAAGAAACCTAGCCACTTTCCAATCCAAGCAGCCTTCAACGGTTTCAAT
The DNA here is from genome assembly GCA_022457155.1 of Cladopsammia gracilis. Lineage (NCBI taxonomy): Eukaryota > Metazoa > Cnidaria > Anthozoa > Scleractinia > Dendrophylliidae > Cladopsammia > Cladopsammia gracilis. Next base: position 72,334 of record JAJGOT010001022.1, read on the forward strand.
TATTAATAAAATCAAGAGCCGGATACGTTTCCGGGTTCGCGCGGCTTTCGAACATAATCCCAGGCCGACCTTTCTCAAGTCTTGGGCCTGTAAGGGGGTCCTGTGCACTGTGTCTCAGAACTCCCTTCACCTAAATGTGTAACTCTAGTAAACTATAACTTGTAATTCACATTCCGCGGGGTCTCGCGCACGAGGTCGACCTGGCTGGGCCAGTATTCCCGGGGTCGGGCGCGCTCGCGGGACCTCGCGGAGTGGATCCCGTGTTACCGGTGCTTATCACTGGTCTCCGGTTTCTCGCAATAGTTTCATTGTAATTAATTACTAGACAAGCTCGAACCCTGATCTTTCTAGTGATAACAATAATTTCTCTTACATATTTATTTACATTTTATACCTTAAGATTTCAATTATTGTAAAATTTAAGTCATGACTCTGATACAAATAAATAAATTTATTTATTAAAAAAAAAAAAAAAAAAAAAAAAAAAGTTTACTGCCCCTCAAAAATCTATTTTGTTTGTTAATTTGAACCGGGACAAGAGAAAGATATTCAAATGTAGAGATTGTATACTGAATTCTTTGCGATGTGAATTGATTCCCATTACTTTACGTTAAGCACTGAATATTTGGAGAGATTTTTGAATCTTTATGAATGAAACACCGTTATTTGAAAGCGAAATTTTACTAAAATTCAGGTCATGTTTTCGCACTCTGTTACGTTGCTTTGATCCCGGAGGTCACTACTCAGTAAAAGAACAATGCTTCCTCTCTACAAATATGCAATAAAAATCTTGGGCAACTAAAACCACGAATTTTGCGAAGCCAGAATTCCGAGGGTGGTTTTATGAATTTGCGCCATTTTGAACTGAGTTTCCTTTAGTAAAATTTATCCCTCTCACCACAGGGACCCCACACAAACTGTGTGACCGTTGTTCGTATTTTTCAATTTAGAGGAAATGTATGGGAATATCGAAAAGGTTCACTTATCGTAATATACTGCGATGAATATTCACATACAAGATCAAACTAAACGTATTTTTACCTGAAATGTTGTGTGGTGTCATTCTTGAGCTGAAAACGGCGAATTTTAGCGATTTGAAGGGTTTTGCATCGGACGTTTACCTGAGCGTATATCTACAACAAGTCAAAGCTAAAGACGCATCTGTTCAAGCTGGCTTACAATTTGTTTTCGTACTTTTAACATTTTTATATTTTTAATATTTTATCGTTCTATCGTTAATTGTAAAGCGCTTTAGAATATTTTTATAATTTTAGCGCTTTAGAAATGTTAATTATTATTGTTATTAATTCAGCCACTGTTTAAAAGGGCTATGTCGCGAGATATGTCACGCAGGCAAAAACGTCGGGCCGACATCAAATTCACGCTATCGCCGTGGGGTCGGGCAAAATCCTGCCGTGCTGTGTACTCCGAAAGGTCTCAGATTTTTCCGACATATAAATAGTATATTTGTCTTGATTTCATTTCAGTTATTTCTTCGATTCTGAAATCATACTCCTCAGTACATGTACTAATACCGGAACCGGAAATGGGAAATTTCTTAGAAAGCCTGAAAAAGTGCTCCCGTGATAAATAGCGGTGTGTGAGACGGGACGTGACCCTTCTATGAAAGCGGTATTGGGTTACACGGCGGCCGTTTTAAAAATTTAAGACTTTGTATGGGGAAAAAAATAACGTAGATTTCGAACGCTTGATAAAGCGAAATTTAGGCATTAATTCAATAAAGTGATGCTATTGAACTCAGCTCTGGGGTATACTTTTTGTCTTTTGGGGTATTTCAAGCCGTTTTCAGTTGTTTTGTCAGTACTGTTATTCCTCCGAATGGAAGTCGGTCTCAAACCGAGTGTTCTGCCTTGACTTCGTCTTATGAAGGGAATAACAGTGGTGACAAAGCAACCGAAAACGGCTTGAAATACCCCAAAGGACACAAGAATACCCCAGAGGTGAGTTCAATAGAATTACTTTATTGAATTAATGCCTAAAATTTCGCCTTATCAAGCGTTCGAAATCTACGTTATTTTTTCCCCATACAAAGTCTTAAATTTTTAACACGGCCGCCGTGTAACCCAATACTGCTTTCATAGACGGGTCACGTCCCGTCTCACACACCGCTAATAATTAATCCTTCACTTTCTCGTGACGTGAGCTTGGGCTGCCTGTGATGGCAGATAAGAATAAATATAGAAATTCCTTGAGATGCGTTTTACAAGTCCGTGTTTTACTAGTCCTCGTTTTACTTGTCCCCGTTTTAGTAGTCCGTGTTTTACTAGTCCACGCTTTACTAGTCTTCGTTTTTACTAGTCCGCGTTTTACTAGCCCGCGTTTTACTAGTCCGCGTTTTACTAGTCCGTGTTTTACTAGTCCTCGTTTTACTAGTCCTCATTTTACTAGTCCAGTCCAGTACAATCAAGTCCTCGGTTTACAGTATGTGCAGCCCATTTTATAGAGTCGGTCGCCTTGGCTCAGAGCCAACGCACGACTCAAGAAAAGACAATCGTATGACTTGAAAAGAATAGCAATTTGATGACGCATTCGCAAGGGGAAGTCTCGTCTTATGACTTCCTGTGTTTCTGAGAATAAAGTCACGCGACCACTAAATGAATTTTTTTTTTTTGTGAAATCATGTAATACAATAAACACACAAAAACGCCAAAGGATTGTGCAATGAAAAATTACCAAAAAGAGAGATGAGATAATAGAACAAACTAAACCGCTCTGAAGGGTATGGTTTTCGGGCAGTTTTTTAGTCTGGGATCATGGTATAGATTTTAGAGATTTTTTGGTCTAGAATAGGGTATGATTTTCCGTGAAACTGATCAGTTGCGTGAAGAATTTAGTCTCGACAAGGTTTACTGGCAATTTGCATTTAAAAATCGGTACGGCGAGCAGTACGGCATTTTTACTGACCCCTGTTAACTAATAACTGTGATAGTGAACGAGTTTCTGGAAAATAGCGAGTCTGGAATATGTCTTGGATAGGATAGGGGTTTTCGGTGTTTAGTCTAGAATAGGGTTGCAAAATAATAACAATATAACAATAGAATAAGCGCAGGACTACGAACGAAAATGCTGCTAGTGAACGTAGGATCTGAAAAAGATCTAAACAGCCAAAAATAGCAATTGGCAAACAAACTGAGAAGCAAGGCTGATACTACGTATAAAAACTTTGCAAGACATTTACATGACAAGAGATAGAACCCAACACAGTAGGATCGTAGCCGTAGACAGCTGTTTCGTTCTTATTAAAACTCATCAGTACGGCATAACGATGGACAAAAAAATGACCCGTACGCTCTAGATCTGTTGGCGAAGCCGAATAGGATGGACACAAACAACCTTTGTTAAAAACATGGGATCTAAAAAGACCTACGGTAAGTCTTTTAAGATCAGAATCCCCATCCCCCATGTGTGTAGTCGGGCCAGTTGGAAAGGAAACGAGGACTGGACTCTGGACTGGACTAGAATGGACTGGACATCCTTTTTTTGTTTTTGATTTTTGTTTTATGTTTTTTTTTTTGTCATTTTTAGTGGGGTTGGGGGAGAGGGGGTAGTGTTTTTCAAGATTGGGAACGGAGGTGGTGTTTGGTTGCTCAAACCCTGACTGGTTTACTCACTTGAAAGTTGAAACTTGAAAAGCGTGAAATGTTAACGCGACGGTGGATGGAAATACTTTGTTTTTATCGATCAGCGTGGCAGAAAGCTGGCTTTTATCCTTGAACTCGATCTAAAATGAAACAAATGTCTAAAAATATGTAAATTATCATTCTGTGATATGCGATTTTTACAAAACACAGGTCACAGTAAAGGTCTTGGTTTTAACATAACCGCTTGGTTTTAACATTCTGACTCGCTTTTCGCTCAAAATAGAGGAGCAAGGGGCTATTCCGCTTAGAGGAGTAAAGGGAACTTAGTCAACTAACTCTGTTTGGAGCTTCTGTCAAGTTTTGCACCTCTGGTACATTGTAACTTAAAGACCTAGTTTATCGGTAATGAAATTTTTGTGAGCCTGCACGAAACCTTTCTCTTTTATGTCTGCGGGATGAAATGTTAGAAGGACCCGGGAATGAAAACTGGTGCTCGCTTCCTAACGCACTCCGTGGCGGCATGAAAATAAACATTCGTTTCTTTGCTCAGACATTTTTCTCCGTCCTGAATGTACTCCCTTCTCATTTCACCAGCGAAAAAGTCCAGTCCAGTCCAGAGTCTAGTCCAGAGTCTTGTCATCTATTTTGAGCAAAAAGCGAGTCAAAATGTTAAAACCAAGTTGTTATGTTAAAACCAAGACCTTTACTGTGACCTGTGTTTTGTAAAAATCGCATATCACAAAATGATAATTTACATATTTTCAGCCATGTGTTTCATTTTAGATCCAGTTAAAACTGGGACTGCCACGCTGATCGATAGAAACGAAGTATTTCCATCCATCGTCGCGTTAACATTTACGCCTTTCAAGTTTCAACTTTCAATTGAGTAAACCAGTCAGGGTTTGAGCCTGGCATCTCCCTTTCCAATCTTGAAAAACACTACCCCCAATCCCACTAAAAATGAAAAGAAATGTCCAGTCCAGTCCAGTCCTGATTTTCCAACTGGCCGTGTTGACAGCTCCTTAGGCTAGACTGGCAGTTGTCTAGCCTGCATGACAGGCGCTTTATGAGCCAAGCGGGGCGAGCGAAGCATGCTACACTACCGGCAAGATGGCTGCGCAATCTTCGTCCTCTTCGTCCTCTTCGTCCTCTTCGTACACCGCTCGTGACTTACGGATAACCAAAGAGAATCTGTTTATGGTTGTTGCCCTATGGATGGAACGCTTTCCAGTGGAGCAAGAAGGAGCCGAACCTTACAAGAAGGTTGGAGCTGTGCTTGTGTTGCCCAACGACATCATTTATGCCGCGGACTGTTCTCGAAACGGTGTCCATGGCGTAGCACGTTTGTTAATGGCACACCAAGACATTGTGCACGATTGCAAAGTTTTCGTTTCACGAAAACCGTGTGCTTTTTGCACAAAACTTCTGGTGCAGTCGAAAGTCAAGAGGGTCTTTTACTTGCCGATTGAGCCAGAGTACTACACTGTCTACACTGAAGATGAAGCCGGGTATAAAGATGAAACGATACGCGTCGATGAGCTATTTAAAGTGAGCGCGATCGGCCAGTCTGTGTTTGTCCCAATAGCAGGACACGAAGTTGTTGTGAATACTGGGGAGAAATACAAAACCCCGGAGAAGGTTAGAGAGGAGGAAAAGAGAAAGCTCAAGGGAGAATATTGGAACGAAGAATGGATGAAAAAAGCCAAAACTAACCTTCCGTGGCCTGCTTTCGATGAAAATATGGAAAAGCAAGTAACAAATGATTTTGATAGCATCCTGGCATGGATGGCTACAATTTCAGTCGAATCGGAGAAATATACATTTAAATCCGAGCCGCCCAAGAACGGTGAGAATCCACCCAAGCTTTTTAATCCGGAAGAAAACTATTTTGAACGCCAGCAAGCCAAACACTTGATAACTTTGGCAAAGTTTCTAGCGGAGCGTACTGATGAACCAACAAAAGGAGTGGGGGCAGTCGTCCTTAGCAAGGAGAAGAAAATCGTAGCTCTTGGATGGAACGGATTTCCCACCAAGGCGCTCTATGGTGAGTTCCCTAGAGCCTCTGACAAAGATAAAGAGGTGAAACACAAGAAGTATCCATATTCCATCCACGCTGAGCAGAACGCGCTACTGATGCGAAATACAAAGAATGTCGCAGGCGGAACCTTGTTTGTGACGAGGACGCCGTGTGATGAATGTACCCCACTACTTGAGATGCAAGGAATCCGAAGAGTCGTTTTGGGTCTTACTGATTTGAAAACAGAAAAGAAGCAAGGTATTGTTTATAAAAAGTTTAAAGAGAAAGTCGACAGCGGTGTTTTCACATGCTTTGTAATGGAGGAAGGAAAGGCTGGTGAATCAGCTCCGGCTGCGAAAAAAAGAAAACTTGACTTTGTCGACAAGTAATATGAGGCAATGACTTTTTCGTGGCGATCACTATGCCGGCATGTTGAACACTATTTAAGGGCATTATTAAAAAAAAATATATAACTACAAACAGATTTCACCTGCAAGCTTTATGGTCAAGCGAGGTTGCGTCGTTAATAAACAAAAATGTCACATTTTAGCTAAATTTGGTGTACACTATAGGTATGTTTTTAAACGAACGACGTTGAATCTGTAAAGAGAGTAGCCAATGTCATGTAGTTGAGATTACATTTTTTTCCGGAAATAAGTTTCATGTAGTTACAACAACCTAATAAGGATTTTAGTAGTTATAGAGTTGGGGGTATGAGGCCATTTTTATAAAAATAGTCTCAAACCAGCCCAACTCCATAACTAACTATATGTTAAAAAAACAAAATGGTGCGTTTATTTCATTGCGTGATTTCACATAATAGGATCCTTTGCGTGACATTCTCTGAAAAACAGGAAGTCGATGATCTCATTGTCTAAGAATTTTCCGCTTGTGAATAGGAAATGAGTCATCACGTATTAGACTACGAGCAGTCCCTCCTTTTTCCTCAGGGATAGTAGAGCGAGCGAAATGCGAGCGCGCGTGAAAATCACCCCACGCGAGAAAGGCGAGACGAGAGAGAAAAAGGAGAGACTACAGACAAAGCCCAAACTTTTGAACTTATGAGTTGCTCTCACAACTCAAAACTCTGATTGGCTCTTCCATGGCAATCTGTCAACATCTGTCAAAAACGCGCCAGCCGCTATCAACACTTAGTTTCTGTCAATGGTTGCCAAACTTCAGGCATGTCTGGAAAAAAATCCAAATATAACATCGCTGAAACCGAAACAGACTCAATTAAGCGGTGGAGGCACTGTTGGCGGGGAAAGATGTTCTTGCGATACTTTCATCCAGATTTGGGAAAGGTTGAATTTATCAAGTGTATAGCATGGCACAAACATCTGCGAACGCGAGCGTCCAAATGCAAACCCGGCAACTGAGGAGGTTCGAGAGAAGAACCAAAACCATGGTCTTGCCTGAATGAAATAGTGGCATGAACGAAGCAGTCGCTAGACTGTCAAAATTGCAAAGGGAACTCCACGCCACTATAAAGCGTAGCGAACGGAAGCTAAAATTGCAGCCTTCACTGAAACAAACTTCAACTCTCTCTGCTATAAAGCTTGGATCCTGAAAATTAAAATCCTGTAAATACAAAACTAAAATAGCTGGGCATTCACGGCCAACAGATCATTTTAGATCCTGTCATGTCCGGTATTTCAGAGAGAAAAGTTAAAGAAATTCAAACCTTTTTTACATAAAAATCTACATGCCAATATACCCTAAAATGAGGCCCAAATCTACAATTCCAAGCGCAACACCACAAGAAAACACAACCGACAGACTTCACCTCTCGTCCGTACTTAGTCTTGTAATAAACATCCCCCGCCGTTTTAATACTGATGACAAGAGCAATGACAGCTCAATGAGACAAGGAATCCCATTGGATGCGCTTAATTGGTTTGAAAGGCGATACGAACTTCACACTCCAAAATCAGTCGACCGTGAAGGGTCAAAAGTTTGGGCTTTGTCTGTAGTCTCTCCTTTTTCTCTCTCTCCGCCGCGCGTCTCGCCTTTCTCGCGTGGGGTGATTTTCACGCGCGCTCGCATTTCGCTCGCTCTACTATCCCTGAGGAAAAAGGAGGGACTGCTCGTAGTCTATCACGTATAGCCTATTGTTTCAGATCACGAGACGGTCTTATGAGTTTTTCAACCAATCAAAAGCTTCACATTTTCACTACACAATCGTGAAACGTTTCAGTGAAAAGTTATTAATTTGTGAAACTTTTCAGTGAAAGTCATTTGTGAAGTTTAGAGAAGATGCCTTACTCTCTGAAGCAATTGGACCAGCGCTATCAGAATATTTGCAATAACATAAACGGAGAGATACTAATGACCGAGTTACGAGTTGAGTTGAGTTTGAGTTAAGTTTGAGCTAAGTTTGAGTTAAGGTTGAGTTAAGTTTGAGTTACCGTTGCTTTCATTTTTTATTAACTGGCTCGCCGCTCTGCGGCGAGTCAGTTCTTAAAATACCCTTTTTTTTTTTTCTGTCGTGTCACCTGCCCCGGGAATCGATTTTGCTGCGGCCAACACCGTACCTAGTTTACTTCCGGTTTTCAGAAATCAGTGATGTCATCGAAACGACAATTTACAATTGAAATATTTACCGTTCTAATTTCGACGGAATTGTTAAACATTAAATCGCTGTGATTTCAGGATGTGTTCTATTTCTGGTAAAAGGAAAGCGCGTTGAACTTTTCTAACCAAATCAATTGTCAAACAGTTGAGTTTAGATCGAATGAATAAAACACGTCCCAGCACGTCAACTGCTGAGTAAACAATTCTCAAGCATTACGCCATGGAGTCACGTTGAAATTCCAAACATCTCGAATTTATGTCACGCTATGGTCAGCTGTTAATCATTTGATCGATCATGTTGACATTGTTCATTTTTATTCGAAATTCTCCAAAATGCCTGTGTTTAAACAATCCTGATTCCTTGTTGTAGGTGGTTTCAAGGATTTTAAAGCGAAAAAAATATACAAGTTCTAAACTTATGTTTTTGGCTCTGCTTTGCGATTTATATCCTTTGTATATCGCTACCGAGTGTGATTTTATTGTGTTTTCATAAGTAGTATTGCGAACTGTAACCAATAATTAAGCAACTACAATTGAAATATTTACCGTTCTAATTTCGACGGAATTGTTAAACATTAATTCGCTGTGATTTTCGGATGTGTTCTATTTCTGGTAAAAGGAAAGCGGGTTGAACTTTTGTAACCAAATCAATTGTCGAACAGTTGAGTTTAGATCGAATAAATCGTTGAACAAATCACGTCCCGGCACGTCTGCTGAGTAAACAATTCTCAAGCATTACGTCATGGCCGGAGTCACGTTGAAACTCCACACATCTCGTATTTATGTCACGCTATGGTCTGCTGTTTATCATTTGATCGATTATGTTGATATTGTTAATAGGCCATTTGCACGATGGCGTCATTTGACTACAACTACCAGAATTCATTTCGTTTTTCCTTTCTTATTTAAATTTTGTAATCCCAGTGAGGTTTAAATAACAATGGCCCTAATTTGCACTACAAAACAAAAAACTGAAGGATTGTGGTAGTTGTAGTCATATGACGTCATCGTGCAAATGGCCTATTTATTCGAAACCCCATCACCGATTCTCCAACATGCCTGTCTTTAAACAATCCTGATTCCTTGTAGTAGGTGGTTTCAAGCATTTTAAAGCGAAAATAATATACAAAGTTCTGAACTTGTGTTTTTTCTAACTGTACCGAGCCGATCAAAAAAAATATATATATAGACCTGAAATTGTAGCCTACTAAGGGATGTACGATTTTATTTTATTTTATTTTATTTTTGTTTGGGAGGGGGGGGGGAGGGGGGACGGTGGGGGGGGGGCGGTGTTGGGCAATTTTTCTGATCATGAATTTTGTTTTTGTCGTCTTGATGTTGTGCAAGAATTTTTTTCGGGATTGTTCCATATTAAACTGCTTTTCCTTTGGCTCGCGTGCATTACTTTTTTTTTCTTTACTTTTGCTGTGCAGGAATTTTGTTTTTACTAATTGCCCAACCTCACCCCCCCCCCCCCCCCCCCCCACCACCACCTTAACAATAAAATGGTCCGTCCCCAAGGAGTGCTTGAAGCGGGCTGTGTAATGTAAATGTAAATGTGGACTGGACTGTGCATGTTGATAGATTCTAGATGTATATTGCGAACTCTAAAATGAAACCGGGTGGAAACTGGGACCAAACGAGCCAGTTTGGAAGCCCATCGGGCTCCTTGTTTTAACTTAAAAGTGGTTAATGAAGGATCCAGATCTTTTCTACAGAAAATAGACCGTCTGTTCTCTTTTCACGGGTGAAAAAGTGTTAATTTTACATTCCCAAGCGTGAAGCGTTGCATTGTTCTCATTTCACAGCCACAACAATGGTTTACTCCCCGTAACTGTTTTTTCACTCATGCTCTAGTTGGACGTGCGAATAACGATCAATTTGAAGTTCCCAGCTGGCTAACTTATAATTTGTTTTCTGTAATAAAAGTAATCAAAGGCTCCTAAGAGCCAGCCCGTGAATAAGAAATGCGAACGCGTAACGCAATATTGCGGTATTAAAAGCTTATGTTTTTATATGTTTTCACACTGACACGGTTTAATCTTTTATTTAAAATTAAACGTAAGGTTTTTTGACAAACGGAAAAAAAGAAAAAGAAAAATCCAGCAGATCACTTTCATAATGTTCAGTCTGAAGAAAAAAGAAAAAAAAAAGAAATGGACGGCACGAGCGAGCTTTGAACCGTGGGCCTTTCGGCTGTCATTCCGCGGAGGGAATGAGGGGGAACTAAATAGAGGGGGGACTAAATAGAGAGGGGGGCTCATTTAATTTAGTGAAGCACAGTTCTGTTAGAAAAGAAAGAAAACAACCATACTGGAGTTTCATCACTGTTTGGATGAGAGGAATAAAATTTCTGGCAAGGAGATTTGAATTATATTAAAAAAAAATTATATTCTATTTTGATCAATCTTGTTGTTTGAAACCGTCTCAATACAATTGACTGTGAAACTTGAAGAGGGCTTAATAGATGATTCACGGTATTGTCTCTCAAGAGGGGCTTGCATAATGGTATTGTACACACTCATAGTTTATGCACTTGTCCTCAGCTCCCCCAAGCCAGGTTTGATCCCAAAGCTGACCACAAGGTTATGACAGAGAATGGTTTATCGTATAAAGAGATGCCTCTGGTGAGAGATATATAATAAGCATTGTATGGGAATAAATTTCTGGGGAAGAAGAATCTGTAAGATTTTCAAAGGGATTGTGAACAAGATACAAGGGGAAAAACCCTGGGGAAATATAAACAACTTTGGAAAGAGTGAGTGCCCCCATAAGGGAAAAACATCAAGATTGTCCCCTTTTCCAAAAAAAAAATCCCTGTGGTCAGCCTGGGTTCAACCCTCTGAAGAAGCAACCAACATGTGCATCACTTAAAGAATGCCTTAGGCAAACAAAAACCAATTTCCAAAACTATGATAACTTTATTACTATATCTATTCCAGCTTCTTGGTAAAATAACTAAGCATTTTGATTTTGCATTCATTCAAGATGTCTTTACTTTAGTAGAACAAAAAGATGATAAGAATCCTTTGTTTTTTGGCTTTTTCAGGTTTTCCTCTTCAAGAGGGACCAATATAAAAAAGCATAAAGTTTTTTTTTTCTTCTTCTCAGGTAAAGCCTAAAACAATAAACTTAAACTTACGCTGGCCTAGACAGTGAATAACTACCCTAGGCAAAATTTTACTAGTAATAGCAGAGTACAGTATAGCTTTTTAGAAACTCTTACTTGCAGACTTAGCTTAGCTTGCAAAAAGCAGAAGGACCATAAAACTTGTGGGCAAATGGCAATGTACTGACGTCTTAGTCTTTGTGCTTCAAAAAATCCTCTGGTCTTCGCATCAGAACGTCGTCGGAGAACCCAATGATTGAAATCTTAGACATCCGACTATCTGACATCAACTTCATGGGATGACTGCTGAGCAAATGATCGTTCCATCTGAACATAACCCATAAGGCCATTGGAAGGTAATTTCCAAAATGGCGGCCAGCCGTGAAGAATTCAGTCAGTTTCTTGGTAGAGTCTTGCAAGCCAGTTACATTCTCATTATACTAGAAATTGCAACCTTTTTTACATACCTTCCTGTAGAACTAATATTCGAAACTTCTCAATTCGGTTTCAAGGACCTAAGTTTTTCAACTCGTTAAGTCATGAAATTCAAAACAGTGAAAGCATCCGTTTGTTTCTTTCTTAGTTCTTAGTCAAAAATACTCTTTGTTGAGCTACATACTTCTTCTTTGCTTTTCTTTTCTTTTTAAAATAATACATTTTATATTTCATGCTGTCCTCATAATTCGTATGATTATTCTATATTGTCAGGAAGCCTATAGTGCATAAGCCCCCGGCTTCTATATAGGCTTCCTTGTCACTACCACATTAAACATTTTGTAGTCTATCGTCTTTTAAGTTATTATAAATTTCTAGTGTGTTGTATTATTATTATAATTGTTATTATATAAAAATAGTACAATACTTTATTAACAAATTTCTTAAAAATGGATTAAGCCTTAACATCAATTTTATGTACACTTGCAGGAAAAAGCTATAAAAGTTCATTTATATAATAATATAATAATATATAATAATTATTAATCTACTAAAATGCTAAAAATATTCATAATTACAATCCATAAAATACCGTAAAAGTGTTACTAAAAAAATTTCAATAAAAATAAAATTTATATAAGACGTTTGTATTCACAAAGTGACGGCAATAAAGAATTCTTAACATTACATTATGGCTCCTTCTTGGGTTTCAATGTCAATATCTATGTTCTTAAAATCACAAAAGGCTTTCCTTCTAAATCTCGATCCTCTAATTGTTATTATTATTATTATTATTATTATTATTATTATTATTATTATTATTATTATTATTATATACATGTATATTTTTTTTAATGTGGTTAATGGCAAAATAAATAAAATGAAAAAAAAAATGAAAAAAAAAATGATTCCATAACTCAAAAGAAGGTCGCGGTTTACAGCGGTTTTAGTGAAAACAAGGTTTGGGTGGGGGTGCTCAGTCTCGCGGGCTCAAAAACCTCCTTTTGAATGAAATCTAGCAATTTCCCAGTTTCTTTGTGATGCAAATTTACAAATGTTTAGCAACAAGTTTATAAACGAAGGGGTAGAAAGAGTGTGCGATATCACGGACATTTCAGATGAGACACTGCTGCACCCTAACTTTGGACTGACTAAGAGGCTAAGACACAAATGCAACGTTTGCGCCGCCTGTTTAACGAGTGTCAAGTCCACAGTCAACCAAAGCCAAGTAATGGTGCCCCACCGAAACCCAAAGAAGTTGAAGGCAAGGTAAACGTGCATGCCCCTTTGAATTTTTTTAATTCCACTGGAGGGGATATTATCCGGGTCTCTAAAGAGCCACTTGAGAAGAGATATTCTAAATTATGGTACGCTCACCCAAATTCATTGAAACAAAGATTGAACAATGGCTTTATTCTACAAATGTGTTGCGAAGGGGACAGTGGCTTCCTGAACCTTCGAGCACTGGAAGATTGGGCAAGAGGGGAGAGAGAGCGCAGGCTTTCTATTCTATTATCTATCCATACCTGTGATGAAGCTCTGTCAAAAGAATCGACGTACATAAAGCAAAAGTCAGCACCGTGGTTATGGAGAGAATTAAAAAGTAGATATCCCAAGGCCAGCTCTTATCAAACACATGCATTCAAGTTCTCTAACGCAGATGCGCAAGCCATTGTGGAATATGACAAGAAGCTGAAGGAATTGCTAGACAAAGTATTGGATGCTATGAAGTTAGTGAGAGGTGGGCTGTCAGAACATCTTAATGGGAAAGGAAGGGTAAAAACCAAAGAAGCTAACAAGTGGTATATTGATGTGATTGCTAAAATCACTGAATTTCAAGAGCAACTTGAAGCAGACTTGAAGAGGATTGATGACCTCAAGGCAACCTTTGCTGATATGTTCGATACCGAGAAGTTTGAAAAGATCATTGAAGAGTGGAAACAGAAACAGAACAAACGAAAGGAGGAAAGAAAGAAAGCTAAGAGCAAGACATCCATGCCTTCTAAAGGCCAGAATTTAAAAGAGGATGTGAAGACTGATAACATGGAGCTTTCTGGGGCCAGTGCACAAAAGAAAATTAAGTTAGCTGAAGACAAAAAAAGTGTACAGCAAGGATGTGAAAAGATTTTTTGTGTTGATGATTTTGAAAACCAGTGGTGTGTTTTTGATGAGTCTGGTTTAGACACAAACTCTGAGTCAGCCTCAGATGACACTGATGTAGAATAAAATGGTACCCCTTTCATATACCTTTCATTGAAAATGGCACCCTTTTCATATAGCCTTTACGTGCATCTGTTTGATATATTTTGAAAGGCCCTTTTTATAATACTTAAATGGCAGTTTTCCCTACACTTTTTATACTTCAACTCGTGTTTTCCCTACCGTTTCCTATACTTCGTGTAATCCCTACCCTTTCCACAGGGAGCAGAGGAGCCAAATTTGACCTTCACGCGTTCGATCTTTACGAGTCTGTTTTTCGCCCCAGCGGAACCCCAAGCGTAATCGGAGCTTTCCGTTGGGTAACCGCAGATTGCTAACTGTGGGCGCCACAAAATCGTTACGCAGCAAGAAGAGAGTCTCTTTTTCTTCTCGGCACTTCGTGCCTCGCTCGGAAAGCTTACGCTTTCCGAAAAGCGCCGATTACGCTTGGGATCCCGCTGGGGCAAAAACTCGAAAACAACAGATCGAATAACGCAAGACACAGGGCGCGTATAAAGCTCAAAGATCGAACGCGTATTAGGTCAAATTTGGCTCCTCTGCTCCCTGTGCTGCAGTGCGTCTTCTTCGTTCAGTTCCTGCTGATACTTCCTCAGCCAGCTTTGCTCAGAAGAACTTGGGCCACCTGAGGAGGTCTCTTCCAGGCGACCCGACACAACATCCAAATATTTTCTTTTTGACATTCCCCTGAAACGTAAAAGTACCCGCGCCCTGCACACTAGAGTGGTCGATCATCAAGTGATGTAATGATCGTTTTAATTAATCACAACTGCACGTGTGAAGTAATGTGATACAACTCAACAACTCAACTCAACAATTTCGGGAATGACAGCGAATTTTATTTTTTCTCATTTTTTGTTTTTCATTTTTTTCCGAACCACTGGTTGTTTGCCTGAACAAGCAAGTGAATTTAAAGACTTTTTTAGTTTTTTTTTTCACAGTTTCTAAACGTGACTGTTAAAATTTCCCGCTACTCGTGCTGATTTATAAAGCCCGCGGGGATTAAGGCAAAATCTGTCCCCTTCTCTACTCCAAGAGACCTTTTTTCGTGACCCTGATTAAGAGTGCAGCCCAAATATAACACCCTGTTCAAGATTAAGAACATCAGGATCTCCTTTTTAAAGCGACGGCACTCTAAAGAGCTTTAAGAGAACTGAATTCACACGTGGAGAAGCAAAACTGCGTTTGTTTGTGGGTTGTCTGCATTGTTTTTCGTTTCCCATTCAGAATTTTTTTATATAAACATCATAGAATTAGATTAAAAAGTTGTTGGTGCCACATTGTAGACATCGCACAGCCAACGTTCACACCCTGTTCATGGCTCCCGGTACGGTTCAGAAAGACACCCTGTTAAAGACGCTAAATAGTGAAATTACTGAAAACCATACATGTTGGGCGGCAAATACCCGTTTAGGCCAAATAAGGTAGTGCAAACGGGTGTAAAATGGTCTATCCAATCACAGTAGTGTCTGTTAGTGACACAAAAAATTGCACGCGACAAAGACGTGTGTTTGCCTAAAATGCACTGAAATGATTTTCGTCAACAAGCACGTAAAGACCATCTTCTTATAAGCCTAAATCAAGGGTAGGACTAATCTGCGGAACTGCAGACCGCGGAACCTGCGGAACCTGCGGAACCTAGATTTTTTTTTAATAAAATGATAGTACAAATCATAAAATGGTCTACAAGTGGTGATTTCTCAATAAACAGTCAGAAGAAAAAGAGATAAAGAAACGAAATGGGAAAAAAGGGTCGGGAACCGGACAAAATAAATTAAGTCACGCGTCACGCAATTGTACGCGTAGTTTTGTTGTGAATATCGAATCAGGATTTCAGTTTTCGATTGACAGTTCTCCTAGCAAACTGTTACAGTACAAAACACCGTGAGTTTATGTGATGAATATATGGAATATTTGTACTGCAGATATACATTTTAAGCATATGAAATATACATTTTAAGCTTGCTTTTCTCAACTGCTTAAGTTGAGTACATTACTGCGAGGATCTTTCATTTGCTTAAAACGGCGTGAGTTTATTGTACTGAAATACCGTTTATTGTTTAATTTCATGTTAAGGGTTCATTAAAGTAAAAGAAAGTGAAATGATTAAGATAATATTGAAGGTAAAAAGATAAAATTGAACCACTTCTCGGTACTTTGTATTCAGCAGTGCGGTAAGTTGCTCATGTATGTACATTTAAAATCGGTTTTGATTTCACCTTTGATGTCACATCACCCCAGTATAATGCTCGTACAAAGATCTTCGGGTTCAATGTCGTAAATAGGGTGGGAAAATTGAGGATTACCAAAGGTAGTGTTGATTTATTCACCTCCGATCGAGTTTTGACTATGATATCATGACAATTCCCAACTATAATAAGCTGTTAAAAAATTCAGGGAAATGATATATTAACGACTTTTCTTCTTGATGGAGTGAAGGGGCAAGGAAACGCCAACTCATTTTTTTAGCCTTTATAAAAGCATAAATGATATTTTATATCATACTTGTATCTCCTACCTTTCCTAACGCTCGTCATGCTATCTGTGAAAAATCTGCGAAGGTTAAACATGCTGCCCAAATGAATGTTGTGTTTCATTTTGTGGCCCATTGTTGTTAAACTGTGCTTGCTGTGATAATACTGCTTTATTAATTTCATGGGCTTGTACGGTAACCGTAAACACAACTTTTATTTATTAACGTGTTAATCTCTTACGTACGAATCTCTTTAAAATACCTATTTTTGACAATAAAGTAACTTTAAATACCCCAAACAGTTTCAAATCACTTACAATTTAAATTTGTACCCAGAACAGTTAGAAATCAATTAAAAACCCAACTCAGTTTGAAATCATTAGGGTGAGTTCCTTTGGGTTGATCCGGATCAGTATCAGCGATCCGAGATCACTTGGATCACTGTGCACCTGTGAGTCCTTGCTCAGAGTTGATTTGCCGAATCCTTAGATCACGGTGCCATGATCCAATTGATCTCAGATCACTGATCCTGATCTGGATCATCCCAAAAGAACGCACTCTTAATTTAAACAAATGCAAACAACAGAAGTTATAACTCAATGGAAACGCAACCAGCGGCCATAACCTTAGGGAAAAATAGACGGAAAACAAATGATTTCCGTCCTAAACAGCCATAATTGCCAACAAAACGTTTTACGTGTTTTGAGGTAGTCGTCACGATCTATTTTAGCGACAAGACTTAGATCAAAATGAGATCGGATCGAGAAGCGAAAAATCGTACCTGCCACTCTCAAGGTGATTTCAGCGATGACCGCGTCGTGACATTTGTTTTTTTGTTGTTGTTGTTTTTATGTCTTGCAAGGAAATCTCTTTCTTTAAAACTTCGGGGCTTTTGAAATTGTACTTTTGTCATCAGATTTTAAAGCAAGCGTGCAGTTAAGTTTCAAACAGATTTAACACCTGCTTACATCGTTCGCGTTTGCCTACACTGAGACAGAAATCGTGCATCTGTGGCTTGGCGGTTCACATGTGTAATTTTCACTGATAAAAGATAAAAGATAATTTGAACCCGATAAAGTTAAATATAACAGACTTGTTCCTCATATCAACCTTCCAGATGTCCAAATTTCAACTTATTGAGAATGTCTGCCTAACGTGCATGCCACCTTGGGCCACGAAGTGCAAATTAACATGTTTTGTCCTTCTTGTGCAAAACTATAACAAGTATTTGCCCAGATGTTAGTCTGAAAATTTCAGATTAAGGTGAAATAGAGTCAACGGACTAAGCGTGGCGCCATTAGTCAATGAAAACCCCGGCCCCCCACCCCCGGGACATAACGGGAATTTAACGCGTCCAAAGCCGGGATTTAACGCACCCCAGTAAGCGGTGAATTTAACTAAACGTCAGTCAATCAGGGAATGAGCGGTAATTTTAGAGCACGCGATTATCTAAAGTGGGGACGACAGCAAGACTCTTCCAGGATGGCGTCAGAGGGGAGAGAGGAACTACGTTTCCTTTATCATTTTTGAGTGAAATCAGTATGTTGAAAGCCGGCTTGCGCCGCAAATTTAAAGCGCGGCTTATTGAATGAATAGTTTTTAATGATAGAACCGAAGACAGATGAAGTTTTGACGATATTATCGACTATAACAACGATCCCGATTTGATTTGTTTCTTTATTTGGTTCGTATGCCCCACCTATGCGGGGCTTTTAACAGAGGTCTTGGCCCCGGAGGCCGGGTATTAGGCCGATTTTAACACTTGGATTTTAACAATTGCGTGACGCGTGACTTAATTTATTTTGTCCGGTTCCCGACCCTTTTTTCCCATTTCGTTTCTTTATCTCTTTTTCTTCTGACTGTTTATTGAGAAATCAACCACTTGTAGACCATTTTATGATTTGTACTATCATTTTATTAAAAAAAAATCTAGGTTCCGCAGGTTCTGCAGGTTCCGCGGTCTGCAGTTCCGCAGATTAGTCCTACCCTTTTCTTAGCTTTGAATTGAAACATAGGCAGGGTTTGTATGTTCATGAAAAAACCTGGACAGTCATGGAATTGTTAAGTTAATTTCCAGGCTTGGAAAGTCATGGAAAATTATGTTCATGGTACAATTTCACTAAGGCAGCATACTTTGTAGAAATAATAAAGCAAGATGAAAAATGATCGTTGTGACAAAATTTTGAAAACAACTGAACTCTAGGTTATGGAAACCTTGAAAAGGTTATGGAAAAAGTCAAGGAATTTTAAAATCTGAAAAGAGTACATGTACGAACCCTGATAGGGCTTAGAAATTCATTCATAGAGACATATTATTATGTTGGTACTGGATTATTGTGTTGTGTTGCACAATATTTGCATTATTTTGCTCAACTTTAACTCAAATGCATTCTGTTCAAAGAAATCTATATTTCCTACCTTCTTAATGAGCCATTTAGGTTGAAAACAGGAGAAAAATATAAGAGGCCATGTGGGTCACTGATGAAACAATAGCCATGACTGGACGATTGAGTCTTACAAAAGAGATTTTGGCCTGTGCCAGTTCTGTAAAATGAATCCTAGACTTTTGTTGGGTAATTGTTACAGAGGAATGTGGTTCAGGGGTGAGCAGCTGTTAGTGGCTGAAAGTGAACTGCGTGACAACTCAAATAATGATTTTGCAGGAGATTAGGGTACAATGGTAAATGGCTTAACCATTTTGCCTTACTATCAAAACTTCTGTTATTCTTGTCAGATCCCCGTAAGAAAAGGGTGATAATATTTGTTTTGTTCAAACAGACAAAGACTGTCCAAAGCATGGAACAAAGCAGTGCGGTTTTTGAGTGCAAATGAATCTCGCATTCGAGTTGAAAGCCAGAGGATAGCAGGAGAGGATTTTGAAGTTTGGAGGTGGATACATATTGCCACACCCAAACCTCACAACCCCAAATTGTCACTTTCAGTAAGTTTTTGCTTTTTTGTTCCATTTTTACCTAAGTAATGTCATGGTATGCCAGTCTCCACCTTATTGACCTGTAAGAAGTCTATAAATCCAAGTTCCTTCAGAATAAACATCAGAAAATTTTGTCCAACAATTATAGGTAAACGGTAAAAGCAAACTAGACTACAATTTAAAAGAGCACTTTACCAATATTATTTTGCTCAGTATTATAAAATCACTGTCTCGCCAATCTTGTAACAACTATATTACTTCTATGTTTCTATTCCTTTCTTTGTAGTGTGTTTTCTCTTTTTTCTTAAAAAAATGTAATTAAGTTATGTAATTAGTTTTCTATATCTTGCTCTTCATTTTTTTTTCTTATCTTGTTAGCTTCAAAAATTAATGTTTGTAATTATTAAAAAATGGAGTAAACAAATAAATACAAAATACAAGAAGTCTATAACAGACTCTTCATTTCCTTTAACCCTTTTAACTTCCAAGAGTGCAAAAATAAAAATAACCAACAAAAATTCCAAATTACATTTTGTAAAAAATTGAAAAACTAATGGTACCATGCAAAAGTACTCCTGAAGAGGTTTCATTTGAATGGTCACACCATAGGATTTCATCCACAGACTCAAAAGTTAGAGCAAATGGTACCATGCAAAAGTACTGCTGAAGAGGTTTCATTTGAATGGTCACACCATAGGATTTTGTCCACGGGCTCAAAAGTTAGAACAAATGGTACCATGCAAAAGTACTGCTGAAGAGGTTTCATTTGAATGGTCACATTATAGGATTTCATCAACAGACTCAAAAGTTAGACCAGTCCTGCACTACATGTCTCCATAATTGACTCTGGAAGTCAACAGGCAATAGCTTATAAACATTCATGCCGTTTTGCAGCACTGACTGTTTTGTTATTATTATTCTGCAGGGCAACAAACATGGCAAATACTGGCAGGGACAAGGTATGTGAATGTGTAAGAAAAAGCTCTATTCATAAAGTAAAAAGTAGAAGTTCTGAAATGAATTCATCTTTCTTTTTAGCATTTGAAAACTTCCAGTCAGCTGTTAATCCACCTGTAATCAGCCCAACACCATGTTTGAAGATAAGGAACATGTTTGATCCTGATGTGTAAGTTCCACTGATGGTGACTACTACTGTCCCTACAACTTCCAAGAGTGCCAAAAATAACAATTCTTTAAAAATCCAAAATTCCATTTTGTAAAATAGTGTAAAACAAATGGTACCTTGCAAAAGTGCTGCTGAAGAGGTTTCACTTGAATGGTCACACCACAGGATTTCGTCCACTGACTCAAAAGTTAGAACTTCACTACATGTCTTCATAATTGACTCTGGAAGTGAAAGAGTTAATTGGAACCTAAATAATTATGATCCTGTTTAGGGTTAATCTAACAGATTTGACCCAGCCTGTTTTCAATGTTCTTACGTCAATTACTTACATCATAGTTGGTCTCACGATGTGGTTTTTGACAAGTGGCAAGTGGTAAGGTCAGGTGTGATTGTTGAATCTCCATCTGCATTGTTCTTTTCTATTTCCCCTTTACCTTAAAGGAATATTATTTCATTTTATCTCCATGCGTTTTTCTTGTGAGTCAACAGAATAAGGGTCAAAGAAAGAAAAACAGAGGAAGAGAAACATATCTGACCTGAAGTCATCATGTAGAACATTTTCTTTTCTGATTTTTGTAGTGAAACTGAAGATAGCTGGCATGTGATGATTCAAGATGCCATATTGGAGAAGTGTATTGAGAATGGAGCAGGTGTTGTTCACATAGCAGTAGACAAGAGTTCTAGTGAGGTACCATTCAAAGAACTTTTTTAAATGTATTATAATAGCTTCTAGGAGAATACAGACAGCTTGATGTGCCCTGGTCAACACTGCTATGGCAAAAAGTTTACTTTCTCAAACTTAAAATGGGATTGGGGGGGGGGGGGGGGGGAGGGGAGTATGAATATTACCTGGAACCACAGAAAGCCGCTGTCCCCAGATGTTACAATCCAGCCACTTATTTTAGAGCAGTTTGCTACGAAGGAAAGGTTGTGTTAATCCTGGTTTCTTTGGTTTGTATTGATAGCATGCAATTATTACATTTGTTTGACACATTTCAGGGATGTGTATATGTTAAGTGTGACACACATCATTCAGCAGGGCTCGCCTTCAGAAGTTTACATGGATGTTGGTTTGATGGTGAGTATATATGTTATGAGTAATTTTCAGGATTGCACGCATAGGAGGCTATGCTACTCCATGATAGGTACCACGAAGTGTCCTCTTCTATAAAAGTTCACCACATACACATAATTCTGTCACATATAAAGTAATATGAAAATAACAGATAACTCTGTCAAATAATTATGAAGTATTTGTTAAACAATACTTGCAGGCAATCCTGGACAGAAGTGTATGTTACTGCACTGTACTAACAGTTAAGTGAGGGTGTGCTTCTAAGAGTTGTTATGGGGAGCCCAAAGGGAGTCCAGCTATAAAATGAAGGGTGCCCAGCAGTTAAGCTATGTGCAGAAACTCAGCTTTTATTGTCGTCCGAAGACAATGGTTAGTCCCCTGTGGCACCCGGCACTGCTAGAGCACATCCCTGGTTAAGACATAAAAAAGGGGGGCATGTGCTTACATAACTAGCTTCTACAAAACAGGCAGTTTAGGAGAGTTTAAAATTACTTATGCTCAAGTTTACATAAACTACCAAATTCTCCCAAACACCCTTTTGTGTAATGAGGCCCAATGCAAATGATGCAGATATTGTCAGATCGAAAGGTGTTTCCTGGTTGTTCAAACCATTGTTGGTTAGCTAGCTAGATTATTTGGTTATTTCTTTATTTTTTTTGATAAGATTTATCAAAAGAAAAGTAAGACAGTCTTTTTTGTCATTTTGTGATGCAACACCAAGAAATTACCAGAACAACAGCTATATAAGCTGACATTTTGTACATTGTAAAGAGTTTACACCACGTTGTTTTTAACGTTTCAAGCTCAAATTAAAACAGCACTGGCAAGATGCTCCTTGCATGGTTTGCTTTTGTTGGTGTGTTCATGAAATCTCATCGAGGACATGACATCTTGATTGCTTATGTGTAAGCATTAATAAGAAAGGATATGTAGTTTATCAAATCACCTCTTAGTCATAATAGTTTTTCTTATTATGACCTTAGAATTTTTTAGGATCATTCGTATTTTATGAATATCAGTTACTGTTAGTAATAAAAATTGTACTGAGTGGAGTACAATTCAGGGAGTAATCGGGTGAGTAATTTCAAATTGGTTGTTTCGTATGGTAAATCACATTGGGCAAAAACTAGTCACCATAAAAACAATGTGATTTACATATGAAAAACAGATAGGTTTGTATCAAACAAAGCCAACTTCAACCTCACTTTCACTCAAAGACCAGGATACATACAATAATTTTACTAAACTGTAAAATGGTCTGTTGCATAATATGACTTTCAATATTATTGCAGGCCGTCTTGTTGCTGTGAAGTATCTAACTTTGAAGCGGTACCATCAGCGGTTTCCTGTGGCTCTGGAAGCTACTGAACGCCTGAACCCATCAGGGTCTTCACCGTCCTCTCTTGTTACATTTGATCCAGATGAAGCAGGAGAAGATATCAATGATTCTGATGTTGAATATTAGTTTCTGGCTCCTAGTGCTCATCAAGATGGTAACTGGCCCACACTATATTGGCCACAATCTCGGATGATATGAAAATGTGATGTAAAGTTCTGCAGAGCCATCTTGTATTTGGGACTTTAAATCATGGTTTTGTGAGTGGAGGAAGATGGACATAAGACCAGTTATATTTTAGTTCTGGGATGTGAATGTCAATGAACTGCAATGGTGTTTCAAGCATTTAGCTTTTTTCTTAAGGGCAAATTTATGTAAGGGCTACATTCCAAATATCAGCTCAGAACCCATTGCAGCAGTAACTTTATTCCAAGTTGATAACACAAATGTAGAGTAACTTCTGACATACACTACCCAGATCTAAGTCTAATTTGTTGCTAATTGTTTCCAATTTGTTTAAATCAAAGGAAACCACCAATTTATTAGTGAATTTCAGGTGCGATCTCTGCTCCCCTTCCTGCACCCCTCCGGCATACCCTGTACCCTAGAAATGATTGTGGACATAAACATGTGTAGTCTAAGTTGCCAGTTGTTAGAATATTGGTTTCTTTGTCCAGAAAGTAAGTAGAAAAGATAACAATTTGTGAGTACAGTGTAACCTCCATTGGTGACCACCTCCCACCTCTCACTGGAGATTTGGATTTTTCTATTGTTTTTAACCTCTGATAGGAGACCACTCACCCATATTATTATGCTGCCACTATAGACACAAAATGAATGATGTGTTACAGTACAACTCCAATACAACGAAAATTGTGCCCTTGCATCAATTTTTGCTGATAGGTGCTTTGTACATTGAAATTACTGCAGGTTCATGTCATTCAAAGTTAAGGCCCCCTGTGGTCTGACTTCCCGTAAGTGATCACCTTGGCTTTGCACTGTGGGTAGTCACTTACAGGAGGTTTGTTTTGTCTGTTAAGTCTGTCGACATGGTGGGATTTGTCCAAACCTGTAGAAAAAGTGAATGGCTGGGTTTTGGGAAGGGGTGTCCGTGGGAGGAAGAGGGAGATGATCGTGCATGGAATTGACCAATTTGTAACTATATCTGGTTAGCATATACAGTGTACAGGTCTTTCACTCCCTTGTTCATCTCCATCACACAGAGGACACAAAGGAATCATTAGTGTAAGATCTGTGCAGTCATTTCTCATAGGTAATTTCACTGGCCAGGGAGGGGGGAGGGGTAATGATGTGGCATCAAGTCAGGTTGTCTATTAACTCAGGCTGAGTTGATACATACACAAATCAAGACTGAACTAGTGCCTGATCATAAAGGTACTTGAACATATCATGATCTGGGAGTTGTAGATCTCATTCGTTTAGTTGTATTAAATCAATGGATTACTTACAGAAGTAAACCACCCCCGGATCAATATAGATACTCAACAGAAAAAGATTTCATATCCTTCGGAAATTCCTTTTATCACATGCAGTTTTATACAAAGTGGGTAATTGCGAGGTTATATTTTGCACTTCAGCAACAGTCTATCCATAGATTTGATATTTGAGATTTCTTGACATGTAGTTAGGTAACTGGTATAATATTTGAATCATTGCAGTGAGCCATTTCTGATTTACCTTTTGCCTTGATTTCAAAGCGAGGCTTGGTGCCCAGTATCATATGAAATTGTACCAAGCCTCCCTCAGCTTGCTTGCAGACATCTCCTATTTCCTGGTTAAGCCTAAATCATACAGTCCAGAAGGACGTCGGACACCTTATTGAAACTTATATAAAGTAATTTCGACACTTTGAAATTTATTTTCAATAAATTTTTAAGTGTAAAAAAGAAAATCTAAAATCCCCACTCAGGATTGAACCTGTGACTTCAGCTAGGGTTAGGCTTACATAGCCTACCGTACCACTGTACCACCTAGCTTCTCGGGTTGAATAGTCCTAAATTTAACAATATAAACTGCTACCCCCAACCTCAACTGAAAGCTAACCAGTTACTCCGTTATATAATTCTCAATAAGGTGTCCGACGTCGTTCTGGACGGTATGATTTGGGATTGACCCTATTTCCTTTGCTTCACTGAGAAATAGGAGACCTCTGCACGCAGGCAAGCATCCCTTTGATTAAGTGGCTTAAGGCAAGTCATAAATGGCATATTCTAAAGTTGATTGTTTACCAAATTATTTGTTGTTGCTGGTATTGAGCTCGTGTTGGAAGACCTGCGTTAAACTTGGGACAATCGAGTAAGGAAAGAGAAATGGGTTCCTTCTGCATGTACCGGAGCACAGATTACGTAAAACAAAAGGAACAAAGAACGACAATAGTACAAACGCAAAACAAGACCAAAAATACGATACCTCACAAACAATAGAAGACCATGGGTACCGGTACATGCAGAAAGACCCGAGAAATGTGGCAGTACCAATTTGCTAACTTTTTTTGAAAAAAGATTTGTTTTACTTAAGAATTGTGACAACTGAAAACTTCACAGGAAAGGTCTGCTCAACAGCGTTTACTCATCAGGATTTAAACCACACCCTAAAGTTAGAACCACCTTCAACCTTGTACAGAAAAACTATTGCCCAGAAGCTCCCATTTAGGTAATAATTTATGCAATTTAATAATTTCATTGCAAAATAGTCAAGAATGTTCATTTTCATTATCCCTGTTTATTTCATGGTTTCCTTCTTCAACTTGTCCCAAGTGTGACATGGGTCTAACATGCACACTGTAATTTTATTGAGTTTAATACACAAAATTTTGGAAACAGCGATGTTTTCTTTTTGATGTTGAAATGTACGTGGGTATTTAAAGGAACAATATCGCCGGGATTTTACTC
Source organism: Cladopsammia gracilis (assembly GCA_022457155.1). Taxonomy (NCBI): domain Eukaryota; kingdom Metazoa; phylum Cnidaria; class Anthozoa; order Scleractinia; family Dendrophylliidae; genus Cladopsammia; species Cladopsammia gracilis. The sequence continues at coordinate 98,142 of JAJGOT010001022.1, forward strand.
TTTTTGGTCGAAACTCTACTAAATATTTGACTTAGTACCTTTGTACCTAAGCACCTTTGTTATTAAACAAAATACTCTTAAGGCCCGTTTACACATGCGATTTTTGTCGCGCTCTCCAATGCAATTTTTGTCGCATGTGTAAACGGGCGACGATTTCAGTGCGACTTGGGTCACAGGCTCCCCAAGCTACATACGTGGTATATGCGACAGCTTGTGTATACAGAGAAATGTATGGGAAAATCACAGATTCTCTAAAATTGGGTAAATAACTATCTATTTTGAAATAAAGTTTACCTACCTAAAATGTGTCGTTTACTTGTGTCTTGTACCGAATTTGAAGCCATTCCGACGCCATTTAGCGAAGTTATTCGAAGTCGTTGTCTCTCCTTCTAAGGCTTCAAATTCGGTACAAGACACAAGTAAACGACACATTTGAGGTAGGTAAACTTTATTTCAAAATACATAGTTATTTACCCAATTTTAGAGAATCCGTGATTTTCCCATACATTTCTCTGCATACACAAGCTGTCGCAGGCACCACGTATGTAGCTTGGGAAGCCTGTGCTCGGGTGCGATATTTGCTGCGATTTCCCAAAAATCGCTGCCAAGTTGCATCAGGTTTCGAACATGTTCGAAACCTCTGCGACATCGCGCAACAAATCGCGCCCAAATCGCACTGAAATCGCCGCCCGTTTACACGTGCGATTTGAAGATGCAACATTTGCGTCGACAAGTCATATGATGCCCGATTTAGGGTGTCAGCTCCATTGTACATTGTACACTTCCATTGTATTAGGCAAAATTATGTATTCTAATATATTCTATGGTATTGTATTCTATTGTATTGTCGTTCTTTTGTGTTCTAATATTCTATTGTTTTAACAATAGAATAAGTGTTACCCCTAAATCGCGCATGGTATACGACAAGTGCGACAAAAATTGCACGAAAAATCGCCTGTGTAAACGGGCCTTCAGAGCACCGAGAAAAAATGCCAAGTGCAACCTCGTCCCCAGGGTCTTCTCGGTTTTCAATATGGCGGCGGTCCGGGAAAATCAAACTGAAGCGATTTATCCAAGACACAATGGAAGAACAATTTTTTTCAAGTTGCAGTCCATATCCATCCAGGATATCCGTAGGCAAAGTAGGATCTAAAAACCGGACTCCCTCAAACGTCTGAAAATCGAACCTACAGGCTGAAGAAGGCAGACGCCAGAGGGAACAGATGTGGTATAAATCAAGAGCGCGCGTTTTTGCTCTCAGCACCTATCAGTGGTGAACACTTCATTTCATGAAACTTTGAAAGGCTTAGTTTGGTGGTAGCTGAGTAGAACATTTTAACAATGTTCGGACAAACATGTTTGGTCATTGTTTGGTTCATTGGTTTCGTTTCTGGAACTTTCCTTGGGAATTCAAAGTTGTTCTCAGTGGAAACATTTTGAAAACGCCAGAAATGTCGAAGGTTTATTAAACAAAAATTTGTCAGCGCCATACATCGCCAAAAAAATACAGACGATCGTATGACGGAACCTTAAAAATTTCAAGCTTCTGCTGAATCAAAGCTGTCAAACTTTGAACACCTACAACACATTTTTGAACGTTTGAAATGCAAGGCTAGTGCAACGGAAATTAATGGCAGGTTTAGAGTGATTTTACTTCATCTGTGAAATAGTTAGTAGAATAGTACGCACTTTTAGACTATAATTCCTTTGTTTTCTTTTGTTTAATTTTGACTATCACACACTAATTGTTAGATAGTGTTTCACAGATGAAGTAACATCACTCTAATGGCCAATATTTCGACTAGTAGAACTAGTCTTCTACAGGGCCATTAATTTCCGTTGTACTAGCCTTGCATTTCAAACGTTTATCTACACCTTGGGTGACGTCTAGTACTCGCATCCCTTTATAAAGGAGATCCGGAAAGTAAGTTACCACTATTTATCGTAGTGTTGAGTGGTCCTCTGCATTTCAGTAAACGTTTTACACATTTTTGAACACTGAATCTGCGGACTGAATAAGTCGCCCGTAGTTGTGTACAGGAAGGGACTGGTTGAAGGGACTGATGCCGTCTTTATTATTCATATTCCTTGGTACTTTTTTCCCATATTTTTATATTTATTTCTGAGATCTAAAATTTTTGAAATTTTTCAACCCATAATCCCCGTCATTTTCTTGCGAATCCCTGTCATATTTTTTAGATTTTAAAGGGAGATCAAGACCTGATTATTCCCGAGATCTTTTTGTATTATTAGCAAAATTTACGAGTAAATTTCAGTTTTTTTAAAGGTAAATAAACATAAATTATACGGCAGATCTTGATTGTTGGTTCACTTTCTGTTTATTCAAGTGAAATTCAAATCATAGTAATTTTCATCACGTAAATAAAGGGGTTTACTCCATACTCTTTTGTCTTAGTGTAAAGTTAAACACAACTTTTCCTTAAAATAGTCAAAAGGTCTTTATAACACAGAATTAAAGGGGGATACGTTTTATACTTCAAATAAATTAAATAAATGTAATAAATTCAAAAAAATCAAGAAATATAATAAAATCTTGAAATGCTTTAAATTCTAAAAAATTATGAGCTCGCCCTTCGGGCTCGCGGGATTCGCAAGAAAATGACGGGGATTATGGGTTGAAAAATTTCAAAAATTTTAGATCTCAGAAATAAATATAAAAATATGGGAAAAAAGTACCAAGGAATATGCCCTAGAAGGGACAATTTCATAACTACTAAGGTGGTGTTGGATGGGAGCGGAAGAAAAAAAAAATAATTTTAAAAAAAAAAATATAATTTAAAAAAAAATATATTTATATATAATAAAATGATCGCTACGCAAAAACCAATCGCAAAGAAAAACCAAAATCCAAAAAAGATGGATTCAAGAGATATTCTACAAGAAAGATTTCATGCTATTGACTTCTTGTTTGTAGAAGTTTTGGAAAAATTAAAAAAATCTCTAAATTTAGAAAATAAAAAAGAAAGGAAAATAGCAAAAAAAGAATTGAAAGAAATTATTATAAATATAAATTATAAATTGGATCATATTCCAGTTTTGAATTTATATTATAATATGCCTGAAGATATGGAAGATTTAGTAACTTTTGTAATATTTCATTATGCAGGTGAATTATTCAAATATTTTATAAATATTGGAGAAGGAAGTATGACAGTTTTTGAAAACTCAAATGGATATCCAACTTGTAATGAGAAAAAAATTGTTAAGAAATTATTAAATAAATTTTATAAAAAGATTGTGATAAAAAGTGAAGATCAAGATGAAAATAGAGACCACGATGAAGATTATGGAAATTATTATCTTGATACAGAAGAAGTATTTGATTATATTTATGGATAAATTTTAGCCCCAAAATGGGGCTTTTTTTTATGCTGAAATTTATAACTTTTGCGGAAAAAAAAAATAAATAAAGTTAAAAAAAAATATATTTATATATAATAAAAAGGATGTCTTCATCTGATTTAAATAACTTATCATATGATGAACTTATGAAAATAGCAAAAAAGGAAACTAAAGAAAATAGAAAAATTAAAGAAG
>JAJGOT010001024.1:0-101184 GCA_022457155.1 Cladopsammia gracilis
TCTGCTGATTGGGGTGCGTTGGGGAGAAGTGGGGGATGGGAGTGATTGTGTGAGATGGCAGTAGAAGGAAAATGTGTAATCATCGTTGAGAATAAGCAGAAAATTGTTGGAGAAAAAGTTGTGCTGGTTTGAGGAGAAAACGTTTGTGCTAAAAGTGGAATTTCCTCATCAGTGTGTGAAAACCGAACGTAGGTTTCAAAAAAAAGTAGCCAAAACCCCCATTTCCTAACTACTGACCTCCCTCTTTCAATGCTTCAGGGGGGATATTGTCCACCCCTGGAGCTTTAGCATTCTTCAGTTGTGTAAGAGCCGTCTTGATTTCTCCTCTCGTGATAGGTCCGATATTGATGTTCAAGAGAATGTCTGCAGGTAAGGGATCTGGTAGTTGGCTTGGGGCTGGTCTATTCAATACGGATTCAAAGTGCCTCTTCCATCGCTGTAGTTGGTCTTCCATTTTCGTCAGGAGAGTCCCATCTTCACTTCTAACTGGGCGGTTCTGATTGCATCTTATCCCACTAAGTTTCCGAGTGGTCATATATAGAGTTATTAGATCGTTCTTCTCAGCCGCATCTTCTGCCTCTCGTGCAATGCCTTTAATTAAGTTCCTTTTGTCTCTTCGACAGGATTTCTTGACCTCTCTGTTCTTCTCATTGTAGTGTCTATTTGCTTCGCGTTTTCCTTGCCTCGTTCGAACGTCATTCAATGTCTGTTTGGCCTTCCGTCTCTCTTCAATCTTCCTGTGTGTATCGTCCGACAGCCACTCCTTTCGGGTCCTTGTCATACTACCGAGAACACTTCCACATGTATCAACAAATACCCTCTTAGTTTTCTCCCACTGCACATCCTGGTCTTGCTCGCCTACATCCCTGTTAATATTTCTAGCTTCCTCATCTTCTTCCTCTGGAATGAATAAGGCCTCGAACCGGTTCTGCAATTCAATTTGAAAGGCCTGTCTTGTGTCAGGATCTCTCAGCTTGGTTACATCGAATTTTGTTCTCATACCTGTCAAAGGCTTTCTTGCAACCAGCTTGATCTTCAGAGAAGCCACCACAAGGTGATGGTCAGATCCAACAGTGGCTCCCCTTTTTACCCGCACATCCTGCAGTGATGTTCTCCATCGCTGACTTATAAGAATCTGATCGATTTGGTTTTCAGTCACTCCATCTGGAGATATCCAGGTAGCTTTATGAACCCTCTTATGTGGGAAGAGTGTTCCCCCAATACTTAAACCGTTTAATGCACAAAAATCCACCAACTCTTCACCATTTTCGTTCACATCTCCAAGTCCTTCTTTTCCCATGATCCTCTCAATGCTGGCATTATTCCGCCCGACCTTTGCATTAAAGTCACGCATTATGATGATGATATCTCTATTTGGGGCTTTTTCAACCACAGCCTGCAATTTGTTATAAAATTCCTCTTTCTCCTTTGGTTCAGCATTGTTCGTGGGAGCATAACACTGAATGATTGTGATCTTCTGGATTTTGGCGTCAAATCTGGCTGTAATAATGCGATCATCTATCGGTTCCCATTCCATCAAACGTTTTTTCGCACGCACTGAAAGCATGATACCAACCCCTCTCTCATGTACATCATCTTTGTTCTCTTTCCCTGAGTATATGAAAAGCTCCCCCGTTGCCAGCTCAGTTTCCCCAAACTGATTCCACCTAGCTTCGCTGACTCCCAAGATCTCCAGTCTATAACGTCTCATTTCTGCAGCCAGTTGAGCTACCTTCCCAGTCTCATACAGGGTTCGCACATTCCATTGTCCTATCCAGGTTCTAGTGTTCGGAGAGAACAGCTTCATCCGCGGGCTTCGCTTCATTCTCGTTGTCATCTTATGGTCACAATTCGGTTTTGATAATCCCTGCGTGATCTCTACTTCGATAGAGACCTGGCAAAGTTTTCCATAGTTTCGGTTTCAGTAACCCAATAAATCCACCACGTAGGGGGTTAGCCTTCGTAGCTTCACCAGAGCTCCGTTCGCCCTTCCGTTTCAGGGTTCCAGTCAGCCCTTCGCGGTTACTGTAACGGCCCTAAAGAATAGCTTCCCCACCGTACTTCACCCTGACTGGCCATCTCCTACTTTAGGACGTTGCCCAGGGTGCACGACGGAGACGAGGAGTTGGACTTTGCACCCCGTGCGGAGCAAGTTTTGGCAAAATCTCACTTTTGAGCTCACCAGATCTCAAAATCGTCTTACTGGCCTCAAATCGTCGCCAAAAAGCGAAAACAGTGCATTTCTATGAAAAGTGCACAAAACGCACGTTTGGGGCCGTGCGGAGCAAGTTTTGGCAAAATCTCACTTTTGAGCTCACCAGATCTCAAAATCGTCGTACTGGCCTCAAATCGTCGCCAAAAAGCGAAAACAGTGCATTTCTATGAAAAGTGCACAAAACGCACGTTTGGGGCCGTGCGGAGCAAGTTTTGGCAAAATCTCACTTTTGTGATCACCAGATCTCAAAATCGTCGTACTGGCCTCAAATCATAGCCAAAAAGCGAAAACAGTGCATTTCTATGAAAAGTGCACAAAACGCACCTTTGGAGCCGTGCGGAGCAAGTTTTGGCAAAATCTCACTTTTGTGATCACCAGATCTCAAAATCGTCGTACTGGCCTCAAATCGTCGCCAAAAAGCGAAAACAGTGCATTTCTATGAAAAGTGCACAAAACGCACGTTTGGGGCCGTGCGGAGCAAGTTTTGGCAAAATCTCACTTTTGAGCACACAAGATCTCAAAATCGTCGTACTGGCCTCAAATCGTCGCCAAAAAGCGAAAACAGTGCATTTCTATGAAAAGTGCACAAAACGCACGTTTGGGGCCGTGCGGAGCAAGTTTTGGCAAAATCTCACTTTTGTGATCACCAGATCTCAAAATCGTCGTACTGGCCTCAAATCGTCGCCAAAAAGCGAAAACAGTGCATTTCTATGAAAAGTGCACAAAACGCACGTTTGGGGCCGTGCGGAGCAAGTTTTGGCAAAATCTCACTTTTGAGCTCACCAGATCTCAAAATCGTCGTACTGGCCTCAAATCGTCGCCAAAAAGCGAAAACAGTGCATTTCTATGAAAAGTGCACAAAACGCACGTTTGGGGCCGTGCGGAGCAAGTTTTGGCAAAATCTCACTTTTGTGCTCACTAGATCTCAAAATCGTCGTACTGGCCTCAAATCGTCGCCAAAAAGCGAAAACAGTGCATTTCTATGAAAAGTGCACAAAACGCACGTTTGGGGCCGTGCGGAGCAAGTTTTGGCAAAATCTCACTTTTGAGCTCACCAGATCTCAAAATCGTCGTACTGGCCTCAAATCGTCGCCAAAAAGCGAAAACAGTGCATTTCTATGAAAAGTGCACAAAACGCACGTTTGGGGCCGTGCGGAGCAAGTTTTGGCAAAATCTCACTTTTGAGCTCACCAGATCTCAAAATCGTCGTACTGGCCTCAAATCGTCGCCAAAAAGCGAAAACAGTGCATTTCTATGAAAAGTGCACAAAACGCACGTTTGGGGCCGTGCGGAGCAAGTTTTGGCAAAATCTCACTTTTGTGATCACCAGATCTCAAAATCGTCGTACTGGCCTCAAATCATAGCCAAAAAGCGAAAACAGTGCATTTCTATGAAAAGTGCACAAAACGCACGTTTGGGGCCGTGCGGAGCAAGTTTTGGCAAAATCTCACTTTTGTGATCACCAGATCTCAAAATCGTCGTACTGGCCTCAAATCGTCGCCAAAAAGCGAAAACAGTGCATTTCTATGAAAAGTGCACAAAACGCACGTTTGGGGCCGTGCGGAGCAAGTTTTGGCAAAATCTCACTTTTGAGCACACCAGATCTCAAAATCGTCGTACTGGCCTCAAATCGTCGCCACAAAGCGAAAACAGTGCATTTCTATGAAAAGTGCACAAAACGCACGTTTGGGGCCGTGCGGAGCAAGTTTTGGCAAAATCTCACTTTTGTGATCACCAGATCTCAAAATCTTCGTACTGGCCTCAAATCGTCGCCAAAAAGCGAAAACAGTGCATTTCTATGAAAAGTGCACAAAACGCACGTTTGGGGCCGTGCGGAGCAAGTTTTGGCAAAATCTCACTTTTGAGCACACCAGACCTCAAAATCGTCGTACTGGCCTCAAATCGTAGCCAAAAAGCGAAAACAGTGCATTTCTATGAAAAGTGCACAAAACGCACGTTTGGGGCCGTGCGGAGCAAGTTTTGGCAAAATCTCACTTTTGTGATCACCAGATCTCAAAATCGTCGTACTGGCCTCAAATCGTCGCCAAAAAGCGAAAACAGTGCATTTCTATGAAAAGTGCACAAAACGCACGTTTGGGGCCGTGCGGAGCAAGTTTTGGCAAAATCTCACTTTTGAGCTCATCAGATCTCAAAATCGTCGTACTGGCCTCAAATCGTCGCCAAAAAGCGAAAACAGTGCATTTCTATGAAAAGTGCACAAAACGCACGTTTGGGGCCGTGCGGAGCAAGTTTTGGCAAAATCTCACTTTTGAGCACACCAGATCTCAAAATCGTCGTACTGGCCTCAAATCGTCGCCAAAAAGCGAAAACAGTGCATTTCTATGAAAAGTGCACAAAACGCACGTTTGGGGCCGTGCGGAGCAAGTTTTGGCAAAATCTCACTTTTGTGATCACCAGATCTCAAAATCGTCGTACTGGCCTCAAATCATAGCCAAAAAGCGAAAACAGTGCATTTCTATGAAAAGTGCACAAAACGCACGTTTGGGGCCGTGCGGAGCAAGTTTTGGCAAAATCTCACTTTTGAGATCACCAGATCTCAAAATCGTCGTACTGGCCTCAAATCGTCGCCAAAAAGCGAAAACAGTGCATTTCTATGAAAAGTGCACAAAACGCACGTTTGGGGCCGTGCGGAGCAAGTTTTGGCAAAATCTCACTTTTGAGCTCACCAGATCTCAAAATCGTCGTACTGGCCTCAAATCGTCGCCAAAAAGCGAAAACAGTGCATTTCTATGAAAAGTGCACAAAACGCACGTTTGGGGCCGTGCGGAGCAAGTTTTGGCAAAATCTCACTTTTGAGCTCACCAGATCTCAAAATCGTCGTACTGGCCTCAAATCGTCGCCACAAAGCGAAAACAGTGCATTTCTATGAAAAGTGCACAAAACGCACGTTTGGGGCCGTGCGGAGCAAGTTTTGGCAAAATCTCACTTTTGAGCTCATCAGATCTCAAAATCGTCTTACTGGCCTCAAATCGTCGCGAAAAAGCGAAAACAGTGCATTTCTATGAAAAGTGCACAAAACGCACGTTTGGGGCCGTGCGGAGCAAGTTTTGGCAAAATCTCACTTTTGAGCACACCAGACCTCAAAATCGTCGTACTGGCCTCAAATCATAGCCAAAAAGCGAAAACAGTGCATTTCTATGAAAAGTGCACAAAACGCACGTTTGGGGCCGTGCGGAGCAAGTTTTGGCAAAATCTCACTTTTGAGCACACCAGATCTCAAAATCTTCGTACTGGCCTCAAATCGTCGCCAAAAAGCGAAAACAGTGCATTTCTATGAAAAATGCACAAAACGCACGTTTGGGGCCGTGCGGAGCAAGTTTTGGCAAAATCTCACTTTTGAGCTCATCAGATCTCAAAATCGTCGTACTGGCCTCAAATCGTCGCCAAAAAGCGAAAACAGTGCATTTCTATGAAAAGTGCACAAAACGCACGTTTGGGGCCGTGCGGAGCAAGTTTTGGCAAAATCTCACTTTTGTGATCACCAGATCTCAAAATCGTCGTACTGGCCTCAAATCATCGCCAAAAAGCGAAAACAGTGCATTTCTATGAAAAGTGCACAAAACGCACGTTTGGGGCCGTGCGGAGCAAGTTTTGGCAAAATCTCACTTTTGAGCTCACCAGATCTCAAAATCGTCGTACTGGCCTCAAATCGTCGCCAAAAAGCGAAAACAGTGCATTTCTATGAAAAGTGCACAAAACGCACGTTTGGGGCCGTGCGGAGCAAGTTTTGGCAAAATCTCACTTTTGTGATCACCAGATCTCAAAATCGTCGTACTGGCCTCAAATCGTCGCCAAAAAGCGAAAACAGTGCATTTCTATGAAAAGTGCACAAAACGCACGTTTGGGGCCGTGCGGAGCAAGTTTTGGCAAAATCTCACTTTTGTGATCACCAGATCTCAAAATCGTCGTACTGGCCTCAAATCATCGCCAAAAAGCGAAAACAGTGCATTTCTATGAAAAGTGCACAAAACGCACGTTTGGGGCCGTGCGGAGCAAGTTTTGGCAAAATCTCACTTTTGAGCTCACCAGATCTCAAAATCGTCGTACTGGCCTCAAATCATCGCCAAAAAGCGAAAACAGTGCATTTCTATGAAAAGTGCACAAAACGCACGTTTGGGGCCGTGCGGAGCAAGTTTTGGCAAAATCTCACTTTTGAGCACACCAGATCTCAAAATCGTCGTACTGGCCTCAAATCGTCGCCAAAAAGCGAAAACAGTGCATTTCTATGAAAAGTGCACAAAACGCACGTTTGGGGCCGTGCGGAGCAAGTTTTGGCAAAATCTCACTTTTGAGCTCATCAGAACTCAAAATCGTCGTACTGGCCTCAAATCGTCGCCAAAAAGCGAAAACAGTGCATTTCTATGAAAAATGCACAAAACGCACGTTTGGGGCCGTGCGGAGCAAGTTTTGGCAAAATCTCACTTTTGAGCACACCAGATCTCAAAATCGTCGTACTGGCCTCAAATCGTCGCCAAAAAGCGAAAACAGTGCATTTCTATGAAAAGTGCACAAAACGCACGTTTGGGGCCGTGCGGAGCAAGTTTTGGCAAAATCTCACTTTTGAGCACACCAGATCTCAAAATCGTCGTACTGGCCTCAAATCGTCGCGAAAAAGCGAAAACAGTGCATTTCTATGAAAAATGCACAAAACGCACGTTTGGGGCCGTGCGGAGCAAGTTTTGGCAAAATCTCACTTTTGAGCTCATCAGATCTCAAAATCGTCGTACTGGCCTCAAATCGTCGCCAAAAAGCGAAAACAGTGCATTTCTATGAAAAGTGCACAAAACGCACGTTTGGGGCCGTGCGGAGCAAGTTTTGGCAAAATCTCACTTTTGAGATCACCAGATCTGAAAATCGTTTTACTGGCCTAAAGTCATCGCCAAAAAACGAAAACAGTGCATTTCTATGAAAAGTGCACAAAACGCACATTTGCGGCCGTGCGGAGCAAGATTTGGCAAAATCTCACTTTTGAGCTCACCAGATCTCAAAATCGTCGTACTGACCTCAAATCGTAGCAAAAAGCGAAAACAGTGCATTTCTATGAAAAGTGCACAAAAGGCACCTTTGGAGCCGTGCGAAGCAACTTTTGGCAAAATCTCACTTTTGTGATCACCAGATCTCAAAATCGTTGTACTGGCCTCAAATCATAGCCAAATAGCAAAAACAGTGCATTTCTATGAAAAGTGCACAAAACGCACTTTTAGGCCCGTGCGGAGCAAGTTTTGGCAAAATCCGACTTTTGAGATCACCAGATCTGAAAATCGTCTTACTGGCCTCAAGTCATCGCCAAAAAACGAAAACAGTGCATTTCTATGAAAAGTGCACAAAACGCACATTTGCGGCCGTGCGGAGCAAGTTTTGGCAAAATCTCACTTTTGAGCACACCAGACCTCAAAATCGTCGTACTGGTCTCAAATCATAGCCAAAAAGCGAAAACAGTGCATTTCTATGGAAAGTGCACAAAAGGCACCTTTGGAGCCGTGCGGAGCAACTTTTGGCAAAATCTCACTTTTGAGCACACCAGAGCTCAAAGTCTTCGTACTGGCCTTAAATCGTCGCCACAAAGCGAAAACAGTGCATTTCTATGAAAAGTGCACAAAACGCACGTTTGGGGCGGTGCGGAGCAAGTTTTGGCAAAATCTCACCTGTGTGATCACCAGATCTCAAAATCGTCGTACTGGCCTCAAATCATAGCCAAATAGCGAAAACAGTGCATTTCTATGAAAAGTGCACAAAACGCACGTTTGGGGCCGTGCTGAGCAAGTTTTGGCAAAATCTCACTTTTGTGATCACCAGATCTCAAAATCGTCGTACTGACCTCAAATCGTCGCCAAAAAGCAAAAACAGTGCATTTCTATGAAAAGTGCACAAAACGCACGTTTGGGGCCGTGCGGAGCAGATTTTGGCCAAATCTCACTTTTGAGCACACCAGATCTCGAAATCTTCGTACTGGCCTTAAATCGTCGCCACAAAGCGAAAACAGTGCATTTCTATGAAAAGTGCACAAAACGCACGTTTGGGGCCGTGCGGAGCAAGTTTTGGCAAAATCTAACTTTTGTGATCACAATATCTCAAAATCTTCGTATTGGCCTCAAAATCGTCGCCACAAAGCGAAAACAGTGCATTTCTATGAAAAGTGCACAAAACGCACGTTTGGGGCCGTGCGGAGCAAGTTTTGGCAAAATCTCACTTCCGAGCACACCAGACCTCAAAATCGTCGTACTGGTCTCAAATCGTAGCCAAAAAGCGAAAACAGTGCATTTCTATGAAAAGTGCACAAAAGTCACCTTTGGAGCCGTGCAGAGCAACTTTTGGCAAAATCTCACTTTTGTGATCACCAGATCTCAAAATCGTCGTACTGGCCTTAAATCGTCGCCAAAAAGCAAAAACAGTGCATTTCTATGAAAAGTGCACAAAACGCACGTTTGGGGCCGTGCGGAGCAAGTTTTGGCAAAATCTCACTTTTGAGCTCATGAGATCTCAAAACCGTCGTACTGGCCCCAAATCGTCGCCAAAAAGCGAAAACAGTGCATTTCTATGAAAAAAGCACAAAACGCACGTTTGGGGCCGTGCGGAGCAAGTTTTGGCAAAATCTCACTTTTGAGCACACCAGACCTCAAAATCTTCGTACTGGCCTTAAATCGTCGCCAAAAAGCGAAAACAGTGCATTTCTATGAAAAGTGCACAAAAGGCACCTTTGGAGCCGTGCGGAGCAACTTTTGGCAAAATCTCACTTTTGTGATCACCAGATCTCAAAATCGTTGTACTGGCCTCAAATCATAGCCAAATAGCAAAAACAGTGCATTTCTATGAAAAGTGCACAAAACGCACTTTTACGCCCGTGCGGAGCAAGTTTTGGCAAAATCCGACTTTTGAGATCACTAGATCTGAAAATCGTCTTACTGGCCTCAAGTCATCGCCAAAAAACGAAAACAGTGCATTTCTATGAAAAGTGCACAAAACGCACATTTGCGGCCGTGCGGAGCAAGATTTGGCAAAATCTCACTTTTGAGCTCACCAGACCTCAAAATCGTCGTACTGGTCTCAAATCATAGCCAAAAAGCGAAAACAGTGCATTTCTATGAAAAGTGCACAAAACGCACGTTTGGGGCCGTGCGGAGCAGATTTTGGCAAAATCTCACTTTTGAGCACACCAGATCTCGAAATCTTCGTACTGGCCTTAAATCGTCGCCACAAAGCGAAAACAGTGCATTTCTATGAAAAGTGCACAAAACGCACGTTTCGGGCCGTGCGGAGCAAGTTTTGGCAAAATCTCACTTTTGAGCTCATCAGAACTCAAAATCGTCTTACTGGCCTCAAATCGTCGCGAAAAAGCGAAAACAGTGCATTTCTATGAAAAAAGCACAAAAGGCACGTTTGGGGCCGTGCGGAGCAAGTTTTGGCAAAATCTCACTTTTGAGCACACCAGACCTCAAAATCGTCGTACTGGTCTCAAATCATAGCCAAAAAGCGAAAACAGTGCATTTCTATGGAAAGTGCACAAAAGGCACCTTTGGAGCCGTGCGGAGCAACTTTTGGCAAAATCTCACTTTTGAGCACACCAGATCTCAAATTCTTCGTACTGGCCTTAAATCGTCGCCAAAAAGCGAAAACAGTGCATTTCTATGAAAAATGCACAAAACGCACGTTTGGGGCCGTGCGGAGCAAGTTTTGGCAAAATCTCACTTTTGAGCTCATGAGATCTCAAAACCGTCGTACTGGCCCCAAATCGTCGCCAAAAAGCGAAAACAGTGCATTTCTATGAAAAGTGCACAAAACGCACTTTTAGGCCCGTGCGGAGCAAGTTTTGGCAAAATCCGACTTTTGAGATCACCAGATCTGAAAATCGTTTTACTGGCCTAAAGTCATCGCCAAAAAACGAAAACAGTGCATTTCTATGAAAAGTGCACAAAACGCACATTTGCGGCCGTGCGGAGCAAGATTTGGCAAAATCTCACTTTTGAGCTCACCAGACCTCAAAATCGTCGTACTGGTCTCAAATCATAGCCAAAAAGCGAAAACAGTGCATTTCTATGAAAAGTGCACAAAAGTCACCTTTGGAGCCGTACGGAGCAACTTTTGGCAAAATCTCACTTTTGTGATCACCAGATCTCAAAATCGTTGTACTGGCCTCAAATCGTCGCCAAAAAGCAAAAACAGTGCATTTCTATGAAAAGTGCACAAAACGCACGTTTGGGGCCGTGCGGAGCAGATTTTGGCAAAATCTCACTTTTGAGCACACCAGATCTCAAAATCTTCGTACTGGCCTCAAAATCATCGCCACAAAGCGAAAACAGTGCATTTCTATGAAAAGTGCACAAAACGCACGTTTGGGGCCGTGCGGAGCAAGTTTTGGCAAAATCTCACTTTTGAGCTCATCAGAACTCAAAATCGTCTTACTGGCCTCAAATCGTCGCGAAAAAGCGAAAACAGTGCATTTCTATGAAAAAAGCACAAAAGGCACGTTTGGGGCCGTGCGGAGCAAGTTTTGGCAAAATCCGACTTTTGAGATCACCAGATCTGAAAATCGTCTTACTGGCCTCAAGTCATCGCCAAAAAACGAAAACAGTGCATTTCTATGAAAAGTGCACAAAACGCACATTTGCGGCCGTGCGGAGCAAGATTTGGCAAAATCTCACTTTTGAGCTCACCAGATCTCAAAATCGTCGTACTGGCCTCAAATCGTAGCCAAAAAGCGAAAACAGTGCATTTCTATGAAAAGTGCACAAAAGGCACCTTTGGAGCCGTGCGGAGCAACTTTTGGCAAAATCTCACTTTTGTGATCACCAGATCTCAAAATCGTCGTACTGGCCTCAAATCGTAGCCAAAAAGCGAAAACAGTGCATTTCTATGAAAAGTGCACAAAAGGCACCTTTGGAGCCGTGCGGAGCAACTTTTGGCAAAATCTCACTTTTGTGATCACCAGATCTCAAAATCGTCGTACTGGCCTCAAATCGTCGCCAAAAAGCGAAAACAGTGCATCTCTATTAAAAGTGCACAAAACCCACGTTTGTGGCCGTGCGAAGCAAGTTTTGGCAAAATCTCATTTTTGTGATCACGAGATCTGAAAATCGTCGTACTGGCCTCAAATCATAGCCAAAAAGCGAAAACAGTGCATTTCTATGAAAAGTGCACAAAACGCACCTTTGGAGCCTTGCGGAGCAAGTTTTGGCAAAATCTCACTTTTGTGATCACCAGATCTCAAAATCTTCGTACTGGCCTCAAATCGTCGCCACAAAGCGAAAACAGTGCATTTCTATGAAAAGTGCACAAAACGCACGTTTGGGGCGGTGCGGAGCAAGTTTTGGCAAAATCTCACTTTTGTGATCACCAGATCTCAAAATCGTCGTACTGGCCTCAAATCATAGCCAAATAGCGAAAACAGTGCATTTCTATAAAAAGTGCACAAAACGCACGTTTGAGGCCGTGCTGAGCAAGTTTTGGCAAAATCTCACTTTTGTGATCACCAGATTTCAAAATCGTCGTACTGACCTCAAATCGTCGCCAAAAAGCAAAAACAGTGCATTTCTATGAAAAGTGCACAAAACGCACGTTTGGGGCCGTGGGGAGCAAGTTTTGGCAAAATCTCACTTTTGAGCACACCAGACCTCAAAATCGCCGTACTGGTCTCAAATCATAGCCAAAAAGCGAAAACAGTGCATTCTATGAAAAGTGCACAAAAGGCACCTTTGGAGCCGTGCGGAGCAACTTTTGGCAAAATCTCACTTTTGTGATCACCAGATCTCAAAATCGTCGTACTGTCCTCAAATCGTCGCCAAAAAGCGAAAACAGTGCATTTCTATGAAAAATGCACAAAACGCACGTTTGGGGCCGTGCGGAGCAAGTTTTGGCAAAATCTCACTTTTGAGCACACCAGACCTCAAAATCGTCGTACTGGTCTCAAATCATAGCCAAAAAGCGAAAACAGTGCATTCTATGAAAAGTGCACAAAAGGCACCTTTGGAGCCGTGCGGAGCAACTTTTGGCAAAATCTCACTTTTGTGATCACCAGATCTCAAAATCGTCGTACTGGCCTTAAATCGTTGCCACAAAGCGAAAACAGTGCATTTCTATGAAAAGTGCACAAAACGCACGTTTGGGGCCGTGCGGAGCAAGTTTTGGCAAAATCTCACTTTTGAGCACACCAGACCTCAAAATCGTCGTACTGGTCTCAAATCATAGCCAAAAAGCGAAAACAGTGCATTTCTATGAAAAGTGCACAAAAGGCACCTTTGGAGCCGTGAGGAGCAACTTTTGGCAAAATCTCACTTTTGTGATAACCAGATCTCAAAATCGTCGTACTGACCTCAAATCATAGCCAAAAAGCGAAAACAGTGCATTTCTATGAAAAGTGCACAAAAGGCACCTTTGGAGCCGTGCGGAGCAACTTTTGGCAAAATCTCATTTTTGAGTATTTGGACTGTAACCACGTAGATTGGATTTCGCGGGCGGTCAGCGCCAATTTGCGTGAGGCGCGGGTTTTTAGAAAGAATGTGTGACAGCTCCGTTTTGTAAACAATGTACACAAACGACAATTTCTCAAAATCCACTCATTAAAATTTCATGAAATTAGTCAGAATTCTTATTTTTATCGCATTTCAAATAATAAGAACTTAAAACAGAAGTCCAACAAAGAAATTCTGTGACACGATCAATATTCACTGGGCAGCTATGTTCTTGAATATTTAAAAAAATCGTTTGTTAAAATCTGGCCGGGCCAATTTGAAACGAGAAAATGAGAAAATCTTGACTGGATTTTATGTACACCTTATAAAATTAAAAATGTTAGGGTTGTCAATCATCCACGTTGCCATGGAAACAGTCCAAAGCGGAAATTTTAGCTGTTAATTAAAATTTTCCATCACTATATTTTCCTTTTGCCAAGTTTCAGCTTCTCAGCTGCAACCTTTCTCACAAAATGCCCTAACGAATGACATATACTCACAACCTATCAAAAACTGTGTTCGGCCACCTTATATTAAAATAATATAAAAAATTAACCATACTAATTCCTTGTGAATTTTCTGGTCCGATACCTCTTTATACCATGAATGTTTGAAATAAAAATATTGAAAGGGGCGTTTCAAAATTAGCTACTTTGCAAATTTTTAAGTCGACATCTTCATTAAGTGGGCATTTTTATTTAGAAGGATCTGTATGGGAGGACCTTTGTCTTGCCATCCATACACACTCTAGTGGTTTTAGAATGCAAGTTTTCAGGATCACAAGTCATGAGGGAGAGATTTTGCAGCAGGTTGAAATTACAAAGATTTGTATGAAAAACTTGTAAAGTTACTGGATACCAAAGCAATCACTTTGAAAAAAAATCTTACATGTGCATTTAATGTCTGATGATGATTGCTTAATCAGATGTTTTACCTCATGGAGACCAAGAACAACATTATCCGGCGATGGAAACCGCAAGTACAGAAGGTTAGTTCCGATCCACACTTATTTACTCTTACACTTGTAAGTTTTTGATATTTGAGTGACTGGATGGCAAGGCAGTCACTTCGAACAAAAAAATCTTATGTGTGCATTTAATATCTGATGATTGCTTAATTAGGAGATGTTTTATCTCATGGAGACCAAGAACATGATCCAGCAATGGAAACCGCAGGGACAGGTTAGTTAAGATCCACACTGAATTATTCTTACACTTGGATGTTTTTGATCAGGGGCAGATCCAGGATTTTGAAATGGGGGGGGGGGGGAATTTTAAATGCAATAGAACCAAAATATTATTTCTTTGAGAAATACTTTAGAAAAAAGAAAGGGTCTCAGAAAAGGGGGGTGAAAATTCACCCATTTCACCCCCCCCTGGATCCGCCCCTGTTGATATTAGATGAACCACAAAATGATCAGCAATAACAAACACAATATTTTATTAGTTCTTCCAACTTGGTTTATCAGAAGTAATATTGACAACATAATATAATATCAAGAAAAACTACAATAAAAGTCCTAAGAAATAACATTATTTGAAGTAGAATAAAGTTTGTTACTATTATCAAAATATATTGCATTAATTATTATTATTATTATTATATATGATACAAATTGTAAAAATACAGGTTCCATTCACTTAAATGCTATCTAAATGAAAAATCTGTCATGAAACTTTATGATCATTGCTTTGTTAGCAGACACACAACATGATTGGC
The DNA here is from genome assembly GCA_022457155.1 of Cladopsammia gracilis. Taxonomy (NCBI): domain Eukaryota; kingdom Metazoa; phylum Cnidaria; class Anthozoa; order Scleractinia; family Dendrophylliidae; genus Cladopsammia; species Cladopsammia gracilis. The sequence goes on from JAJGOT010001024.1 coordinate 14,401, forward strand.
CGATGCAAACCGTGGCAACAGAAGGTTAGTTCAGATGTTGTATTTTAAGGAGAATATCAGTCTCGACGCACAAGAGTACTTTGTAAACTTAATTTTTGAAAGCTCGACTGTCTCCATGTCTCCTTATAGAGAAAGTGATTTTGTGTATTTTTAGAATTTTCTCATACCTTATTAATTACAAGTACTTGATTAATTTTAATTATATTAATTTATATCTCTAAACCATAGACTTAGACTTGTTTTTTGTATTTAATATCTACTAATTATTTTAGATGCAAATAGTTCGTACCGGCGATAAAATGCTGGGGTAACCGTGCGATGGACTAGCATCCCATCCAGGGGAGAGTAGCAATATTCCTAGTTGCTTCATGCTACAGAAACCGGGTTAAGCTCCGGCCATGTGGGCCAATCTTGGCTCGAGTGCGACTTTACCTAAATAGTTCGTAATGTAATACAGTGCACGACCCCACAAACTTTGTAGCTTTAATACCCATCTTACATCTTACCTTAGTTAGTACATTGTTTTCGATGTCAGAAAAACATGGAATAATCAACAATTATCATATACCCCTTACGGCCCCGTGAACCTTTTCTTTACAAAACCACTAATGAAAGTCCCGTATGAGGGCTGTACACATTTGCGCAAGCGGGGCCGGAAAAAGCCGTATGGCCCCACTACAAAAGTGGACGGCCTCGCGCGTTAAGATTTCAAGTAATTTTGCCTCCAAATTGGTCATATGATAAAACACTTATTGACTAAGTTAGGTTGGGCCGGATGGGAAAATATTTGGCTCTCGATCATGGCGCACGGACCTTGCTGCGCTCAGTCCGTACGCCATGACCTCGAGCCAAATATTTCCCATCTGGCCCTCCCACTTTAGTCAACAAGTACATATTAGTTTAAATATATTTTAAGCAGGGCCTCACTGAAAATCACTACTGTGAGTGGGCTCCCTGTTTAAAGAACTTATATTACTAACAATATCCCACTGCAAAATCTTTCATGTCACTTTACGATCATTATATACCTTGTCAGCAGACATTACACCTCAAGAAAACCTTACACCACACGATCAGACCATGCAAATCGTGTTGACAGAAGGTTAGTTATACATGATATACCTATTTATTCTAAGAAATGCCCCAAGCACTTTTTGAATTTTCCAGTTTTCAGGGACATTTTTATTAGACAGTGGCATTTGTTAAATTTTCCAGCTTTTTTCTTTTTCTTTGGTGGGGGGGAGGGGAGGGGGAGGGGGAGGGGGAGGGGGAGGGGGAGGGGGAGGGGAAGGGGAAGGGGAGGGGAGGGGAGGGGGAGGGGGAGGGGGGGAGGGGGGAGGGGGAGGGGAGGGGAATAGAGAGGGGAGTCTGAGAGATAGGGTGGCAAGCGATTATTTATTTAAACATGATTATATACATGCTGAATACCATTTATGTTTTGCTATTGACAATTTTGCATGTAGCCTCATGGATTTGAAGACAAATAAAAGAAACTGTTTTTCCCCCTTATTCTATCCAGAATTGATTAAGTATGGCGGGCTTTTTGTTAGTATACCAAAGTGTTTGTTAGACAAAATAGTATCATTACCCAAAGAATTTGAAGCCATGTAATGTACAAGCTATGGTTGCTCAATTAGAAATTCAGAGCAAGCCCAACAATTAATCGATAATCCACAGTGAGCGATTAGTTTCGCACTTTAAACGTCCCAACCATGTAACTTACATGCAATAATGTGCAGATCCAGAAAATATCGATACTCCCACCATGGAGGGTTTTTTTTGTTTAGCACCCCCCATTCCCCCGAAAATTCCAGTTTAGTTTCATACTTTGCGTCTAAAATGTTGGCTTTTAAGATACCCCTCCACCTAGAAATTTCCACTGACCTTCCATGGAGTGGTATGGATTTTTTCTGGAACTATATAATCACAGCTTTATTGCTTTGTCAGCAGAGATTTCACCACGTGAAAACACACAACATGATCCGCTGATGCAAACCACGGCAACAGAAGGTTAGTTCTGATTTGTATTTTAAGGAGAATTTCCGTTTTGACCCACACTGAGTTATCAATCAATCAATTAATCAACGATGGTCTAGTGGTTAGCGAGTCGGACTTTCAACCTGAAGGTCGGTGGTTCGAAGCCTGGTCTCTGTCGTCGTATTGTTTCCTTAGACAAGAAACTTTACTCCACACTGTCTCTCTCCACCCAGGTGTATAAATGGGTACTGGCGACATAATGCTGGGGGTAACCCTGCGATGGACTAGCATCCCATCCAGGGAGGAGTAGCAATATTCCTAGTCGCTTCATGCTACAGAAACCGGGTTAAGCTCCGGCCGTGTGGGCCATCTGGCTCGTGTGCGACTTTACTTTTTACTTATTAAACAAATAAATTATTTACAAAATTATAGGCACCCGCAGGTAGCATCAAGCTAATCAAGGCAGGTTTTTTAAGAAATAAATAGATAAATAAATAAGAAATCACATTACAAATAAAATATGGAGATAAATAAATTGGCACATAGATAAATAAAGAAACCGAGTCTTACAAAATTTTGAGTGAGACATTTAACATGTCGGATAATTATTTCATGTGACAGAATAAAATAAAACAAAGGAGAATGTCAAGAAATCATGTCTATTATTGTGGGCACGTTAATATATGAATCAGCATTATCAAGTGTTTTGAGAAGTAATTTTCGTAGAGTAATTTTTGTAGATTATTTTCAGTTTGTTTATGATGTGAGAAAAACGACAACTTCATTTCTTTGAAACTATCTTAATGAAAAACACTCAAAGAGATGCATGCCTGAGTTCCTAAAATACAAAATGAGAATTAAAATCAATTTTAAATAAATAATTAGTATGGAAGTATTATTTGGGGTTCTTGGGTAAATTTTCTTTCAAATTGCTTTGTTTGCAGAAATCAATAGCAGCCCAAATGCACCTATCAGGAAAGTAAATAAAAGGAAGAGACGGGTAGCCAAGAAAACTAAGACTGCTGTGGTAAGTGAGCAAGCAAATAGGCCATTTCCGAGTTGCCTTTAGCCTCTCTATCAAAGCGAGGCTAGGTGCGAAAACCTTTCATATGCAAATGAGTTTTCATTCATATGCAAATAAGTTTTATTTGCATGTGAATGAAAATTCATTTTCATATGAAAGGTTTCGCACCTAGCCTCGCTTTGATAGAGAGGCTAAGGGCAACTCGGAAATGGCCTATTTAATTCAAGTGATTAATTTTGCAATAATCCTTAATAATAATTGTTGTCCGTCCTTAAGAACAATGACTTAATAAATTTCTAGAGTGGTCTGGTAGCAATTGAATGAGATGTAATCCCTGCAAGTGTAAGGAGCTTGTTTTCCAGAAGAGACTTAACGATGCTTATAAAATGATTTTGAACATACAACAATGCTCCAGACTCACTGTCCTTGGACTCAATTTCCAGCAAGACTGTAGATTTGATAAGCATGTTAAAGAGACGGTTTCACGGTTCAGCGCATGTGCACAGATTAAAATTGTTTTTTCGCTTTCTTACCAATTTTATCGGTTAAAAAAACACTCACATTTACTTCAATAATCACATACTATAATTAGTCCAAACAAAGCGAAGGATGGCCAAAATTCACAAAAATAATTTCAACGGATTACACTGACAAAGTCAACAATGAATAAAACCTTTGACCCGAAGGATTTATTCTACGCTCTGGTGGTTCATGGCGCACATGGGTATGCATAATCATCCATTCAATCACCTGACTGACAGCGACATTTTCACGGGCAAATTTCCCGCCAAAGTTATCTACTCGCTTCCGATTGGTCTAAACAATGAAATTGAATGGGTTATGTCATATCTTGCACATGCACCGAACCGTGAAACCCTCCCTTAAAGGACAAGTTGGCTAAGGCCAATAAATGCCTGTATGTTATAAGATCTTTGCAAAAGGAGGGATGTAGCCAGCTTGAGGTAGATTACTTATTTAAGACCATAGTTTTGCCCAATGTCACCTATGCATTAGCGGTATACGGTGCCTCAGAGCCAGAATTAACTACGGTGCAAGCTTTTCTAGACAGATGCCATAAAAGGCAATACATTTCAGTTAGGTTAGATATTGGAGCTTTGATGGAAAAACAAGATCGGAGAGTTTTTTTAAAAAAAATTCTCAACTTAGTACCCACCCTCTATGCTAGCAGGTTCCTAAAATTAAGGCCATCGACTACAATTTTGGCAACAAGAATATATAGTGCTTGCACACTTATTAATACAGAACAGTTTTAAGAATACTTTTATCAACAGACTTATCTATAGATATAAACTTAATATGTAAAGAGATACGATTTTATTATCTAATTTCCCTTCCTGTTGTAATAATTATCTTATGAGAAATAATGCTTTCAATCACATTACGTGGTTTTCAGAAAGGTCCTTTAAGATTAAAATCCCAAACTTAGGAAAATTAAAACTACATACAGCAAAGTTAAGGATCAATTTGCTTCTGCTCAGTCAATCAGAATTGGTGTAGTTTTTCAATCATGCGATAAAGCAACTGAAACAATAGTTTATCACTACATGTCTGAGTGCAAAATAATACCATGAAAATAATCTACCCTTAATATGTAATGTTCTATGTAACTATTAAAAAGGTATTTAAAACATGATCTGCTGATCATGATAATGTATTAAACACGAAGTTCCGGTATAAAAGGGGCCTGGCCTGGCCATTCTCACCTCAAGTCGTCAATCAACCACTGAAGCATTAACAACTGACAAACAACACGCATCATTACTAAGACCATTGCTAACACAATTCGGAAAAACGTTATGAAAGTTATATCAGAAGTCTTTATGAACTTCTATTTCTTGTTTTTGCTTCGGTAAAATCTTGCTTTAATTAGATTTTTGAAGCAAATTATATTTAAAGGATGCACAAGTTAACCACGTTTTGTGACTGAAAGATGCCTTAATTTGCATTTCACACCTAAAAGGTGTGAAATGGGGGAGGAGCTAAGCCTTTTATACCGGAACTTCGTGTTTAAAGATAAATGCCGGGATGTACAGCAGAGTACAGTAGTAGGCATTAAGATAAGGATGCATTATGTTGGAGTCAAACTATTGCTACATTAATTGTTCAAGGTTTATCTAATAACTGTTTCCAGTACCATTTGAATATAATTGATTTTGAATATATATATATAATTTCAATGATTTTTTAAACGCTTTGTAGGATTTTAATTCCTTTCCTTATATCGTTATTTAGCGAGTCTTCAGGATATCTGCATAAATTAAATCTTTGAAACTCTTCGGGGCATCAAGTTAATGATTAATTAACTTAACCATTAAAAAGATAATTATTTAAAACATGATCCGCTGATCATGATAATGTATTAAAGATAAATGCCCGGATGTACAGCAGAGTACAAACAGTCCTACAATGACAAATTTATCATATGACTGAAAAAGATCAGTAGATGTCTTTCTGCCCTCTTTGGAAAATACTGTCACTTTTCTGATTAAGGTCTGATTTTATTGGAACTATGGTTTGGTCAGTCTTCAGGATATCTGCAAAAATTAAATCTTTGAAACTCTTCGAGGCATCAAGTTAATGATTAATTTGCTTCTGCTCAGTCAATCAGAATTGGTGTAGTTTTTCAGTCATACGATAAAGCAAGTGGAACAATATTTTACCACTATACATGTCTGAGTGCAAAATTTACCAAGAAAATAACTATTCTACCCTTGATATGTAATGTTTTATGTAACCATTAAAAAGATATATTTAAAACATGATCCGCTGATGCAAACCATGGCAACATAAGGTTAGTTCTGATTTGTATTTTAAGGAGAATTTCAATTTTGACCCACACTGAGTTATGCTTATAGCAGTTTGTTTTTGATGTGAGAAAAAAACATGGAATGATGAACGATTCATTTAAATAATATCCCACTGCAAAATCAATGAGAAAGTTCTTTCAAAATTACAGAATCAAGCAAGAATATTATTCAGGGAACATGCTTGCATTGCAGGAAAAACGACAACTTCACTTCTTTGAAACCGTCTTAACGATAAACGCTGTGCAAACAGATGCATGCTGGGATTCCTAACCACCACCCCAGCTGGGCAAAAGGGAGAATTATATGAAACCAGCAAACAGAAGATGAGAATCTAGTGTAAAGGGACCCTTAAACCTCCTTCAAATAAAAGACATTGTCATTTCCAAATACAAAGCATTTTTTTCATGTTATTATTAATATTGTTATTGGGTTCTTTGTTTTTCGATTATACAATTAGTTTTTACAAGTATCAATTTTAAAATACATTTCTATTTTTTTTAAAACAAGTGGAACAATATTATATCACTACAAGTCTGAGAAAAAATTTACCAGGAAAACATTCTACCCTTAATATGTAATGCTCTACGTAACCATTAAAAAGATATTTAAAACATGATCTGCTGATCTTAATGATAAACGCTGTGCAAACAGATGCATGCCGGGATTCCTAACCACCACCCCAGCTGGGCAAAAGGGAGAATTATATGAAACCAGCAAACAGAAGATGCAGAGAATCAAGTGTAAAGGGACCCTTAAACCTCCTTCAAATAAAAGACATAGTCATTTCCAAATACAAAGCATTTTTTTCATGTTATTATTAATATTGTTATTGGGTTCTATTTTGTTTTTCGATTATACAATTAGTTTTTACAAGTATCAATTTTAAAATACATTTCTATTTTTTTTAAAACAAGTGGAACAATATTATATCACTACATGTCTGAGAAAAAAATTTACCAGGAAAACATTCTACCCTTAATATGTAATGCTCTACGTAACCATTAAAAAGATATTTAAAACATGATCTGCTGATCATGATAATGTATTAAAGATAAATACCCGGATGTACAGCAGAGTACAAACAGTCCTACAATTACAAATTTATCATATGACTGAAAAAATCAGTAGATATGTCTTTCTGCACTCTTTGGAAAAACTGTCAATTTTCTGATTAAGGTCTGATTTTATTGGAACTCTTATATGGTTTGGTCAGTCTTCAGGATATCTGCAAAAATTAAATCTTTGAAACTCTTCGAGGCATCAAGTTAATGATTAATTTGCTTCTGCTCAGTCAATCAGAATTGATGTAGTTTTTCAGTCATACGATAAAGCAAGTGGAACAATATTTTACCACTACATGTTTGAGTGCAAAATTTACCAGGAAAATAACTATTCTACCCTTAATATGTAATGTTTTATGTAACCATTAAAAAGATATGTAAAACATGATCTGCTGATGCAAACCATGGCAACATAAGGTTAGTTATGATTTGTATTTTAAGGAGAATTTCAATTTTGACCCACACTGAGTTATGCTTATAGCAGTTTGTTTTTGATGTGAGTAAAAACATGGAATGATGAACAATTCATTTAAATAATATCCCACTGCAAAATCAATGAGAAAGTGCTTTCAAAATTACAGAATCAAGCAAGAATATTATTCAGGGAACATGCTTGCATTGCAGGAAAAACGACAACTTCACTTCTTTGAAACCGTCTTAATGATAAACGCTGTGCAAACAGATGCATGCCGGGATTCCTAACCACCACCCCAGCTGGGCAAAAGGGAGAATTATATGAGACCAGCAAACAGAAGATGCAGAGAATCTAGTGTTCAGGGACCGTTAAACCTCCTACAAATAAAAGACATAGTGATTTCCAAATACAAAGCATTTTTTTCATGTTATTATTAATATTGTTATTGGGTTCTATTTTGTTTTTCGATTATACAATTAGTTTTTACAAGTATCAATTTTAAAATACATTTCTGTATTTTAAGGATTGCATTGCAGGAAAAACGACAACTTCCCTTCTTTGAAACCATCTTAATGATAAACGCTGTGCAAACAGATGCATGCCCAAGTTCCTAAACACCACCCCAGCTAGGCAAATAGTGGAATTGTATGAAACCAGCAAACATAAGAAGATAATCTAGTGTTCAGGGACTTTTAAACCTCCTGCAAATAAAGGACATCGTTATATCCAAATACAGAGCATTTTTTTCATGTTATTATTAATATTGTTATTGGGTTCTATTTTGTTTTTCGATTATACAATTAGTTTTTACGAGTATCAATTTTAAAATACATTTCTATTTTTTTTAACTCAATGTAATGTGTAGGCGATCATATATTCATGAAGCCTGCACAATATAAATGCATAATTATACATATAATAAAATCGTATCTCTTTACATAATTTATTTAGTTTATATCTATAGATAAGTCTGTTGATAAAAGTATTCTTAAAATGTTCTGTATTAATAAGTGTGTAAGCACTATTCTTATTACATAAATTGTATTTGATGACCTCCATTTTAGGAACCTGCTTGCGTAGAGGGTGGGTACGAAGTTGAGAAATTTTTTAAAAAACTTTCTAATCTTGTTTTTCCATTGAAGCTCTAATATCTAACCTAACTGAAAAGTATTGCCTTCTATGGCATCTGTCTAGAAAAGCTTGCATTGTAGTTAACTCTGGCTATGAGGCACCGTATACCGCTAATAATATTAATTAAAATAAAGTAATGATGTTCTATGTAGCTGGTAGCCGGCTCTTAGCTACGTCCCTGCATATTAGGATGCGTAATTTTTATCTTATGAGAAATAATGCTTTCAATCACATTACGTGGTTTTCAGAAAGGTCCTTTAAGATTAAAATCCCAAACTTAGGAAAATTAAAACTATATACAGCAAAGTACAAGCAGTCATACAATTACAAATTTACCACATGACCGAAAAAGATCCGTAGATAATGTTTTTCTACACTCTTTGGAAAATACTGTGAAACTTTCTGATTAAGGTCTGATTTCATTGGACCTCTTACATGGTTATTTACATAAATTAAATAAATTAAATAATGAATTAAATCTTTGAAAGTGTTTGGGGCATCAAGTTAATGATTAACTTGCTTCTGCTCAGTCAATCAGAATTGGTGTTGTTTTTCATACATGTCTGAGTGCAATATTTACCATGAAAATATTCTACCCTTAGGCACCCGTACCTCCAAGTATGTCAGTTAATCCCATTGCACACCAGCAACTTCCATCAAACCCCTTTGAAAACAACAGAGACTTGAAATATTTGAGGGAAGAATTAAAGAAATGCAGCGATCCTTGCTCAAAGGCAGGCCTGTACCTCCAATATTTGGCTGGCTGCGACTTTAATACTGACATATCACCGAATACCATCATACAATTTGAAGAGGCAGACATTGAAAATCTTTTATCAATGGAGACAGAACCTGAGAAGGGATTGCAGGTAACAAATGAACTTATGCTGAGCAAAAACTGGGGTCAAGTGTAGCCATTGTTTCAAGATTGAAAACAATAGCTTAAAGTCAGTTGCATGTGTTCTTGCTTGAACCCATAACACTCACTCACTCACTCAGCCGGCTGCTAGGCAGTTGGCCACATACATACATGCATACATAATCTTTATTTATCCACGGTTTCTCCTTTCATACATTCATGCTCTTCCTGAGAGCCGTGCCTATAAATTACTTAATTTATTAGAAAATACGAAATAAAATTGATAAGTTAACTAAGGTAATAAGAATATAAAACAAGGTCACCGAATTAATTTTATTTGTACTAAAGCTTATGTTTCTCTGTAAAAGCACTCAAATCACTTGGGAATCAATGCTGCAATGAGTTAAAAGCACCACGAGTTCAAGCTGTGTACAGCTTCTTGTTAACTTTTAATTATGTTTTTGAAAGCTGTAACGTTCGGCTAAGTTTTAGCATTACTGGAGAGGCTATTCCAAAGTACAGAGCCTCTATACTGATAGGCCTCTATACTGATAGCCTCTATTGGTCTAGGCACAAACAAATTTTTCTATCCTGCGCCATCTGTCTGATTTCCTCTGATAGTGGTGGGTGCTCCCTGAGCTCGCTGTTTACCCATAACACCAGGGTCTCAAGGTGGATAACCACCTAGGCCCGGTTGTTCAAAAGTCGATTAATGCTAACCAAGGATTAAAAGTTAACCGGGGATTTCATTTCTCTACTTAAAAAATGTTCTTAAAAGCTAAATTTTAGCTAGAGTTGAAGAAAACTCAAAGTCAAAACTGAAGGGCAAAAACACTTGGGAATAACTTCCACTGATTAGTTATTTAACTGCGAATTCAAAATTGATGGTAATCCTGGGTTTGCTTAATCATGCTTTGAACAACCTGGCCCTGTATTCAAATGGGGAGACTCATCAGAGTTCTAAGTCGGAAGTAGTAAGCAGTCCACAAATTAAGTAACAATCCGTGTAAGAAGTAGGCAATTCTCTGTTGTTCCGATGCATTTCGCTTTCCCCACATAAGAATGTTTTGATTTTCGTACTGAGAATACATCAACCTATGGACAACACGGTTTTGAAATAAAATTTACTGCAACTTTATTTTAAAGCGATGTTTCTCTTGTGTTACGAGATTTCATCCAATCCTGAGACTCTAAAACAATGGCCAAGAAAGACTTCTAATTTTCCATGTTCCCCACATAGAATTTTTGTTGCATTAAAAATCACAATAGTTTTCACGAAAAGGGAATCAATTAGTAAACTAGAGATAAATAAATGCGTTGCCTGATGAAGTTATGGTAGGTTTTCATGTTTTAGCCAATGAGGTGGATGGTTTCAACAATAGCACAATTCACACCTTTCTGCATTCCGTGCATTTGGGTTGCTCACTTCTTACACTGATTGTTACTTAAAGTAAATCTTTCTCCTCAGGCAATATACAAACTCCATCAAGCCCTCCAACAAAGATACCAACTTGCAATTCAACAGTCATATAACATAGGCGAGTTTTTATCCGTATGCATGAAACAACACCATCAACCTGAAGCAGATGTTGTCCGCTGCCGCGGTCGACCAAAAACAACCACCCTGCTTGATCAGTTGGATGGCATCGAAGATCTGGGTGCATCAGCATCATGCCTTCAAGACCACGTGGCAATTTTCCATACAGTTACAAACTTCCCCTTGTTGTGTTATGTTAACGAGCCAATGAATCACCTAGTTTGTTCTGATGTACGCACAGCAACGCGCCACCTCCCAGACAAAATTCATGCTGAATGTCATGTTCCCGAGTCAATTTCAAAGGCTTACAAAGGGTGGTCTGCTTACAAATCTACAGCTAGCGATGATGGTCAAGAACCAAAACTGTCAGATTCTATTCCTTATCAAACTGTATGCCCAAATGATGGTGATGGACTTATCTTAAACGTAGACTGGGAATCGCAGCAGCCTCTCCAAAATGCAGTGTATACTCGACTGAATGGCATCGATGCTCCCGAACTTAGTGCCGTTCATTTTGTCAAAACAGACAACTTGCAAAATGTCTTTTGTAAGAGGCTTGGCCACCTTAGCTTATGTTCAGTGCATTTATTCTTAAAACTATTTGTGTATTGTGGAAGTGCTACGCTTCATGAAGAAATTTCCAAGGATGGTTATTGTCCACTTGATTTTTGTGAACGTCCGTTAAAAGAGTTCTGGTTTAAGTTTTCCAGTCGCCCGACAGAGGAAGAAGAATCCTTTCTTACATCACTTGAATCTTTGGTTCCCGCTAACTCAAATGCCCGACAGCGACTGATGTCACCATACCCTGCTTCCGAAGCTACCACAGAAAAGCCGTTTCTCTTGTCACTAAATGCCTTACTGATTGTCACTGGCTTTGCCCATGTTTTTACTAAATACTGCCAAAACAACATGTTGCTACAACTGCAAGCAGTGGCAAGGGAGAATCAACTTGGACCAATATGGTGTGGGCCTACAAGAAAATTTACATTTGGGTGCCAATGTCAGAACAGCAATGACGTCATCTTGAATTCTTTTACTGATCAGACAACATCAAACCTTCAGATGGCGTACCCAATTGGCCATTTTCAAGAAGGCACGTCGGTCCCCCTCCTTCCTTGGTACGAAAGACAATTGATTAAGAGCTTGTGTTCCAATCAGACAACACGGTCAGAAGCCAAAGAAAACCTTACAAAACATTCGGCAGGCAGAGAGCCTCAATTTGGATTGTATATTGACATCACAAGGTATTTTCATATCATGACTAAAGGGCAGCTAGCATTAATTGAAGGGGTGAATGGAATAAAGCCCTAAGTGAATTCTGATCAACTGCTAGATTCTCCTTACAGTCTATCTTGTATATGCTCATGTAACAAAGGGAGAATTTGGCTATAGATCAGGAGTCACTTAGGGCCTTATCCCAAACTGAAATAAGGCCCTAAGTGACCCTGATCTGAAACCAAATTCTCCCTTTGTTCATGAGCATATACAAGACAAACTGGAAGGAGAATCTAACAGCTGATCAGATGTCATTTAGGGCTTTATTCCACTCACCCCTTCAATTTCTGTAGTGCTATTTCTATTTCAAAAATACTACTACTGTGGCTCTAATGCAAAGGGGTCTGGTTAAGGGTACTCCCAACCTTTGTGGGTGTCTTTAGGATAAAAAATTCACACACGTGCCAGTTTCAAGAGTTAATATGACAATATACATATGTATATGTATATGTACATGTATATGTACATGTATATATATATATATATATATATATATATATATATATATATATATATATATATATATATAATGTATCAATAGGAAGCTCTTAATAAGGTAGTTTTCAATATGGGGAGTACCCTTAATCTTCATTGTAGGTATGCCAATCAAATACCCAGGGCTTGAAAAAACAAAAATTTATGTTTGCCCTTTGGGCAAGCAAATCTTAAGTGTTACCTGCCTTGACACATGTTTATAAATTGTTCCTTAAGCTTAAATCATAGGCAGCTTGTCCAAATCCTTGCCCATTGGGCAAGTGAGTGGAGAAAGTTACTTGCCCAATACAAAAATCTGCTTGTCCCGGACAACCGGACAGGACTTTTTTCGAGCCCTGATATCGTGTTTAAATATTGTTTAAATAAATAAATAAAAATTGCTAATACATTTTATCTATCTATTTTCGGGCGCACCTGCACTGATTCAATGAATTTTGCCACACCCCTATGTCAGACATAATAACTGGGAGTTATTGTTGTACCAATCCAGTGTCCGTCTCTAATTGATCTATGAAAGTCAATGCTGGGTGCCCCTGCGATCGCCTGCCAGAGAAGTAGCTGTGAAACAATCTCATTCTTACTTCGCCAGCAGTGTCCACTGAACTGTATAGTCTACGAGTCTGAAGAGTTTTTGTTTATTTAATGTAATGTAATACCTTAATTTAAACCAATGAGTAGTTAAAACTATACAGCTTGTGGGGTCGTGTATAACTGAACTACTGCGATGTCATCATTTGTGTTATGTACATGTATATCTGTTCGTAGGGGAAGCTAATAAAATGAAATAAATATACTTTTTATTACATGTGCTTCCACGTGGAACAGATATATATTAAAATGCCACAGAAGTTTGCATGACAAAAGGATAAATGCACTCAAAATTTTGATTAACTGCTATGTCTAGATGAATATTGATCAGATCTCTAACTATTAGGCCCAGAGGAACCTCTGATCCCCCGGTCCTATAACTATTCATGTTTTTGTTTGAATCTTTTAGGGCAAAAGCAACAGAAGATACAGCCTACAAAACTTTCCCCTGTGGAGATGCATTCTTAAAAATTAGCAAAAGCACTGTTGTAGGTTTCGATCATCAAGACACAGGTTTAGGTCTTTTTACTCTGAAAGCAATTCCACAAAATACCTTCGTTTGTGCATATGCACCAACCGCAACCATGACATTAAGGAGAGGTCAGATAGGAGACTATGTGTTCGATATGCGAATTGGAGAAAAACATGTAACAGTGGATGGTGGTGAAAATCCCTACGAGATCGGCCTTGGAAGATATATTAATGACGGTTCATTTCCCTTCTTTCTTGTTCCAAAGTTTTCCAAACATGTGGCTAAGAGGGTTAACTGTGAATATGCACTTCGAGGAGATGAACTATGGGTTAAAACAAAACGTGACATAATTGCAGGGGAAGAACTGCTCATCAGTTATTCATTCGATGGATCGTATTGGAAAACTATTTTCACAGCTGATCAGCTCTCACAAGTAAAAGAAGCTCTTCTGAAATGTGGTTCAACTATTGAAGAAATTAATGAGTGCATAAAAAATATTTCAATTTAAGACTTCATAATTCCATTTAAGACTTCATCCTAATAACATTTAAGACTTCATCCTAATAACATCAACAGAGATAGTGGAATTGAAATTCCCGAAACGTGGATGCCTACAATCAAGAAGCATAACAGCCGACCGATATCAAATCGGACTGGAGAGGGAACAACATCTTTTCGGAATAATAATGAGGATCGAAATGCACCAATAGCAACAAGCCAACGTGCTACATAAGCGACACGTAACCAATCGACCTCATCGCCTGATGAAGACTAGCAGTAATAGCAGTCGAAATGTCGCGATCAACATCTTAAAGTGACTCCATCGTGAGACAAACGAAAAATCGTTTACCTAGGTAAGAGTATGGTCTTAACCTTGAACCTGCGGTATAAAAGGGCAAAGCCCAACACCAAATCTAATGCAAATGAGCAAGAAAAATAGATTGTGCTCATTTGCGTGAGTTGGACAGTCCAGCACCTTTTATATCGCAGGTTTGGCTTTAACTGAAAGGCTGGATGTTTAGTTATTGTGAGCATTTGGATTTTTTTTTCCACCAAGAAGAACTCTATTACTAAAGTTAAAATGATGGCTAGCTTACACTAGTTAAAGCAAAGGAGATTCCATTACACCAGAACATCCCGCTTCTTCTTTGACTCACCAGTGAGCACCAACTAGTAGAACAATTACACAGGAATTGAAGTCATTCCAGGCTCATCTGCGAAAAAAATTATGTATTAATGACGTGAATGAAAATTTGTATATTACTTAAAGGGAGGGTTTCATAGTTTGGTGCATGTGCAAGCTATGACGTAATCCATTTAATTCCATTGTTTAGACCAATTTGCAGTGAGTAGACAAGTCTGGTAGGAAATTTGCTCGGAAAATATTGCGGTCAGTCAGCTGATTGTATGGGTGGTTATACATACCTATGTGTCCAATGCAAGCCACCAGAGCCTGAGCCCTAACTAGTAGAACAATAACACAGGAATTGAAGTCATTCCAGGCTCATCTGCAAAGAAAAATTATGTATTAATTATGTGAATGACAATTCGTATATTACTTAAAGGGAGGGTTTCATAGTTTGGTGCATGTGCAAGCTATGACATAACCAATTTAATGCCATTGTTTAGACCAATTTGCAGTGAGTAGACAAGTCTGGTAGGAAATTTGCTCGGAAAATATTGCAGTCAGTCAGCTGATTGTATGGGTGGTTATACATACCTATGTGTCCAGTGCAAGCCACCAGAGCCTGAGCCCTAACTAGTAGAACAATAACACAGGAATTGAAGTCATTCCAGGCTCATCTGCAAAGAAAAATTATGTATTAATTATGCGAATGACAATTCGTATATTACTTAAAGGGAGGATTTCATGGATTGGTGCATGTGCAATTTAATGTCATTGTTTAGACCAATCGGCAGCAAGTAGATAACTCTGGCAGGAAATTTGCCCATGAAAATGTCGCGGTCAGTCAGCTTCTTGAATGGATGATTATACATACCTATGTTTACATGAAGCCCACCAGAGCCTAAAGGCCCTAATAACACTGTAACCTTAAGTCAAATTTTTCTGTCCCAAGGCTGGAGTTTTATTTCACTGCAATTTAAATACAACATTCTCTATTTTTGAAAAAGAAATCACTGTCAAGAATTGTTGGCACTTTTGTTTACCAGCGTGCACTATGGGGATTTTGAGCACGCTTGCGTATACTGAATTTGATTGCGCTTCTCTGCTAGCTATGTTACAACAGGGTCTGGCGCTAGTGCAATAGATAGCGATAGACAGTGTTACACACTAACTAGTAGCTTCTGTTTCACAGTTGAAGTGAAATCACTCTGTGTAAAGCGAAAACTTCAAATAAAATTGTCGTTGTTGTAACTGCGAGTTTTTCTTGTTTAAATTAGCAGCCTGTAATGCATTATAGTTGGGGACATGAAAGAGAGAAAGCATGAACTGATAAGAAACTGATCTTTGCCTGAACGGCAATGCGCGATAGAATGTCAACTATTTTCATTGTTACAACTGGTGATCTCATTGGCCTGGACTCAAAAACCGCTAAAAAGTTAAGGTCCAATGTGCGTAAAGTCTAAATTTTTCAAGGTTTCAAGTATTTTGAGACCCAATCGCACAACATGCAATTTTTAAAAGATATCGTATTTGGGGAACTTCATCAAAGAAGCAAAATTAGTAGCTATTGTCTTCTGCTATTCTGATTGGTTAAGCACGAACATGTCCTGAAATATATTTGACGCAAATGGATTTTCCGTATTTTATGAACCATCAGCCCCTCCTCTATTCTTAAAATCAAAGATATTCTGTGAGGGAAAGAGCCACGGCCGCCGAACCATGAAGTTTATTCACTACAGTTCCTATGTGAAGCATTACTTGATGAATTTTACAAGAAAGAACAATTGTATGTTTGAGCGCGGGAGAAACAGACAAATTCCGACGTTGACGGTTCAATTTAGGCCCATCATACGCCACTGATCTCGCCACCGCCCAGTTTCGATGTTCTTTTTCTTGCGTAATAAGACAATGGTAACGGGTCGCGTGACGCAAATATTCGACATTTACAGCGAACAGTGGTTTGCGGTTATCAAGTTCTATGCTGTAGCGCGCCAAGGGAAAAGAAGTCACTCGTAGCGCGCCATACAGAGCTTACTAATGAGTTGTAGTTGTTTTACACCACAATTTCAATTCCCTGGGATCCGAAGTCCCCCGCCTCTTTTAATACATAATTTAAGACAGTTTATGGGATATCTGGCGCGCAAATACTGGGCACTGATTGGCTGAGTGAGTGGATGTGACCGACCATTTTCTAATTCATGATATGATAAGAGTGACCCTCCTCCAAGAGAACGGAAAGCTGAAACTCAAACGCGTTAATCGTTATTTTGCTTGATATTTTTTTCCGCTGAAGTAGTCCATTTAGCCGCTATCTCTCACGCGTATTCTTTTATTGATTGACTTTTTCTCCCCCTGATAAATTGCTATTTTACCCGATAAAAGACAGTCCCGGCTTTACACTGATTACGTGGCTGGCCAAATCTGCGTCAGATCGAACCGCCAACAATGCGGCAAGAGATTTCACGAGGAACAGCCGTTATACGTGATATACCTTGGTTCTCACTCAACTCACTTACCTCGCATGCCCCACGAGAAGGCGTGAATGGCCCTCCGAACCTCTGCCCACCGCATTGATTGATTGATTGATTTGCACCGCCTATAGGTGGACAGTCGCTTCGCGCGGCCCTTCGAGGGAGGCTGGCCTCCGGATCTAGCCGGCCTGTTCCCCGATCTACCTCTGGAAGCTGGATAAGGCTGTTTGAAGATGAAAAAGATAAAAGCGCATAGTTCAGATTACGTTTACACTCTATGGCTCAATGTTCAACGAATAAATCGCCTGTTTTATAACATGGCCGGCGAAATCGCGCATCAATTCGCGGATTCGCGGTAAGCCAAGTGTTAAGCGAATGTTAAGGTTACAGTGTACCTTCAGATCGAAAATTTATTGCAAACTTTTTTTTTTTTTGGGCGTTAAAATAAAGTTTACAGAATGAACTTTCATCCAAAAAAAAAATTATCGAAAAATAGTGAAAATTGACGGAGAAATGAAAGTACAACTTTTGTGGGCGGAGTTTGTTTATTAAGCGATATGTTTTTTTGAGCGCCGATTTCTCAAAGTTAATTTTTCGCTTGTTGGGGACACTTTAAAGAGCTACAACTCAAAGAGAATTTGTATGATTTTCCTTAAATTTGGACAGAAGCTAGGCTAACATATAATCAACAAAAACGTGTCGGCGAATTTCTTAATTCCGAAAACTTTTTCGTCAAGAGCCATTTCCGTGCGATCATTCCAATTTTTTTTCTCCCCTTTTCGAAAATATTCTGTAACTTTTCACTGCAATTGAATATGGGAAATCGCCGACACGTTTTTTTAGCGCTTCGTGTCCGGAAACCCGAGAACAAATCAAATTAGCAAAATATAATAATCGCTTTGAGTTGTAGCGTTTTAAAGCTAATTCGGACTTTCGAATTTAGACGTCGTAAAAGATTCGATAGTTCATTTTATTGCCAAATGGTTTCCATATTTAGATAGCCAGCTCTATAAGCTTTAATTTGATATCTGGGTTTAGGTATATTAAGTGTAATCTTAAGACGCTAGAGCTGTTATACTGGAGACACCCCCGAAGGTACACTGTAACCTTAAGTCAAATTTTTCTGTCCCAAGGCTGGAGTTTTATTTCACTGCAATTTAAATACAACATTCTCTATTTTTGAAAAAGAAATCACTGTCAAGAATTGTTGGCACTTTTGTTTACCAGCGTGCACTATGGGGATTTTGAGCACGCTTGCGTATACTGAATTTGATTGCGCTTCTCTGCTAGCTATGTTACAACAGGGTCTGGCGCTAGTGCAATAGATAGCGATAGACAGTGTTACACACTAACTAGTAGCTTCTGTTTCACAGTTGAAGTGAAATCACTCTGTGTAAAGCGAAAACTTCAAATAAAATTGTCGTTGTTGTAACTGCGAGTTTTTCTTGTTTAAATTAGCAGCCTGTAATGCATTATAAAGCATAATTCATTATAAAGCATAATTCATTATAAAGCATAAGACCAGAAATGGCCCCGTTGGAAGCTCTCTCCAAGCCACCGCCTAGGTGGAAATTTTAAGAAAATCTGAAAATAATAATAAATTACCTTTATCTGAACTAGGAAAAAACTTCTTAATTTAAAACTTCAGACTGTAAACAAATCGAGATAAATACAAATAGTATGGCGATTGTTAACACTTACCCAGCTTGTATGGATCAGCAATAGATGTATCGATGCCCAGTAAAACATTTTCAGCCTGGAATAGACGAAATCGAAGCATTTTAGTCATGCTTATACGACACTGGAATAAAAGTTTTTTATTAACAGCTAGTAGTATTCAATCAGCAGGGCCGTAGCCAGTATGAGGCAAGCCGAGGCACTTGCCTCAGTAATTTTTTCTTTACTTTTTTTTTTCCGGGAAAAGTAAGATTTTTTTTTTTTGAAGGAGTAAGACACTACCAGCAAATAACCATGGCTATTGCCTCAGTCCTTATTTTTTTCTGGCTACGGCCCTGCAATGATGAAATATTCTGTTTTAAATTCATACATACAAGCATCACTTACGTACTCAAGTACATCTACACATCAATCTCGTAGCCTGAGGACGCTTCTTGTTCCTTCGATTTTGAAAATGTTTTCTGAACATGGAGACATTTATCGCTGATCTATCGATTTGTTTACTCGTCTTGGCACGAGATTATGCATACATGTACCGTATTGCTGTTTTCGTGGAAACCGCTTTCCTAGATCGCAGTCTTATTTAAAAGTTCGAAATGCATTAAGGGATTTTACCACAGCGTTGCTGCGGAAAATATCACGTGATTTTGAAAAAGCAATACCATAATATTCATAAAGTGATTATGCATACATGTATCGTATTGCTGTTTTCGTGGAAACCGCTTTCCTAGATCGCAGTCTTATTTAAAAGTTCGAAATGCATTAAGAGATTTTACCACAGCGTTGATTGATTGACTAACGCGTGGTTTGTTTGCGGTATGTTTGATCCTTCGCGAAAAATACCAAATTTTCAGCTAAAGCATTTGTCAGGTGAGTCGATAAAGGTAAATTTATCACGCATCAGTATTAAAACGTAAGCGTTTCCAGATAAAGAGCTATTTTTATCAACGGTAATCTAAAAATAATGGTTCAGCTGTGAACACGTGCTATTTTGCCCGACTGCTTTGAACATCTAAACCTTATTTTTTTTTCGCTAACAAGTAAGATAATTTACTAACTTGACGTTTCTGATGTGTGTTTTAAAAAATAAAGCATATTTCAACTTAAAAAACAACGAAGTTCTTATTTACCTCCCGTTGCTGCCTTGATACTAACAAACAACTGCAATCGTCCCACAATGCATTGTCAGCTACGTTCTCATTATGTTCTGCATGTTCGTTCTGCATGTTGTCACTGAGTTGCAAACAAGTTCCACGTGTGTTATGGTGACTGGAAAAATATCAGAGCTGTTGATAAAACAATATTTTTGTACTCAACTTGATAACTTGATGTCCATGACTACAGAGTTGATTAACAAACAAAATACAGTGTTTCAAGCAACAGTGAGATACTTAAGTTCGAGCTTCAAAATGCAGGAAAATGCATCTCCTGGAGACTAAAATTTAAAAATAATCACGCTGGGACATGCCCCACAAACCCCCTTAGAGGTAAAGGGCCTTTTGCCCTTCCAATACTGTGCCCACCTGCCCAAACTTATTGTGCTCCTGTTCAAAAGCTTAATGAAACCCCTGAGTTTAATACCATTAGTACATTAAAATTATTAATGTGTGTTTTCAGCAGCAGATGGCTAGGATAGACTGAATAGCTTTTATAAAATAATTCACTCCATATCTTCAGTCTAAATCACAATTTTAAAGAATTGTTTTTTTGTGTTTCTCCTTAAATTAAATTTGGTTTCATGGTTCTGCACATGTGCACAGATCAAAATGCTTTATTCGCTTTCTTACCAATTGCATTGATTAAAAAACCACTCACATTTACTTCAATAAATTATCACATACTATAATAAGTCCAAACAAAGGGATTCACAAAAAAATTCAATGGATTACATCGACAAAGCCAACACTGAATAAAACCTTTGACCCAAACGATTTATTCAATGCTCTGGTGGCTTTCATGGTGCACATGGGTATGTGTAATCATCCATTCAATCAGCTGACTGACCATGACATTTTCATGGTCAAATTTCCTGCCAGAGTAATCTACTCGCTACCAACTGGTCCAAACAATGAAATTAAATTGGTTACATCATAGCTTGCACGTGCGCCGAACCGTGAAACCCTCCCTTTAAGTAATAAACAAATTTTCATTCACATAATTATACATAATTTTAATTTGCAGAGCCTGCATATGACTTCAATTCCTGTGTAATCGTTGCCTTTGATCTATCA
This sequence comes from Cladopsammia gracilis, assembly GCA_022457155.1. NCBI lineage: Eukaryota > Metazoa > Cnidaria > Anthozoa > Scleractinia > Dendrophylliidae > Cladopsammia > Cladopsammia gracilis. Next base: position 35,568 of record JAJGOT010001024.1, read on the forward strand.
CAGTAACGACAACAACTTTATTTCAGTATTCCCATTTCTCTACATGGTATTACCGAACCAATTACAATAGGGAAATTAAAATTAGTTAAATTACAATAAAGAAATCTATACAGATGTCAGTAAAATTGTTTGCTTTGATTTGTCCAACGTGGCGCACACAACCCACAACCAATCATATCCCACTTTCTCCGCCCTCTTTTATTGTCCTGTCTCTTTGAAGCGCCCCAAAGCCCACGTAATTGCCCCATGTCAATTTCATCTGGTTTTCAAGCCCCCTCCACGCAGGTGCAATTGACCTATTGAGATCTTTTTAATTGAGGAAAATCACCAATCCATTAGGCTCAGAGGAAAATTTCAGAATTCAGAGAAATTTAAGAATGAAATTAAAAAGAAAAAAACACCAATTTTTCTGTTCCCTTCCGCAATGGCCCTCTTTTGAAGCTCTGTAATCAAAGAAAGGCATTTTATAGAAAAGCAGGACAGTTAACAAAGATAGCCTTCTTGAAGACCTAAAGCCTTAACAGGTTACCAGAAGTAAGAGACAAATACCTAATATTAAACTATAACAAGATAGGTGTCTCTGAGTTTCCCCTCCGTAATATACAGAATACTGTGGAATAACCCAAAATGAGTGGAGCCAAAAAAATTCAAACTCACCAATGGCCTGTCAGGAGAGAACTTGCCTCTTTTATTATTACCAGCCTCTGCATTGCTGTGCATGTTTGTCTAACACAAAGAAAAAATAGTAATATTTAACTGCCTTGACTTGTGTAAATTTGAGATGCTTTAAAAGCTACAGTACATCTAAGCGGAAGATGGAACTCTTAGCGAAACCATGGTTACAATCAGGGATCAGGAAATCAATACGTCTTAAAAATAAAATGTTCATTAATTTGGACTGGCATAAATACAGATTGTATACTAGGTATAAGTTAACTACCCTTATTCGCTTAAGGTTTAAAGGTTCTGCCTTTATTCTATAAAGAATGTCTTGAAGCACGGTCCAGCTTTAATATTCAACATACACCAAAAACAAAAGATGAGGTCCTCGACAAGGTTATTTTTGGAACAACCAATACATTTTAATTAATAACAAACCAGTTTTCAAATAAGTAATTTTATTGATGCTGGCTTCACAAAACTGCGTAATATCCTGACCAATGAAAACAAACTAAAGAACTGGGAATTTTTTAGAGCAAGAAACATTACGGCGAGTGATTATTTTTGGCTGATGGGAATCTATACTGCCTTACCTTCGGACAGGAAAACAGAAGTTCGGACTGGCAAAACATCTACTTGCTTCCAGGATACGCTACCATTGACACCAGCACCACAGTTTTTCAAATACAAAATCTTGAACTGCATTCTGTACACAAATAAAATCCTTTTTAAGTAATGCTGCACATAATTACTGCCCTAAACTTCATTGTTCTGTGGCATTGGCTCTTTCCCACATAGGATATCTTTGGTTTCACGAATAGAGGAGGGGCTGATGGTTTATAATTATATTTCAGTATAAAAATAAAATTGCACGCTGTGCGATTGGGTCTCGAATTACTTGAAACCTTAAAAAAATTAGACAAAATGCACCTTGAACCTAAACTTTTTAGCAGGTTTTGAGTCTAGGCCAATGAGATCACTAGTTGCAACAATGAAAATAGTTGACATTCCTTCGTGCATTGCCGTTCAGCGCTTTCCTTCTTATGCGGATCATTACTTAAAATGAAACTCGTTGCTTCTCCCATGTGTACATTCAGCCATGATCACGAAGAATCCCTCAAGGTAATCATCTTCGGTTATTGTGTAGTGCCAGAAAAAATCCATACCCACCCCATGGGAGGTCATTGGAAATTCCTAGGGGGAGGGGGGGTCTTAAAAGCCAACATTTTAGAAGCAAAGTATGAAGCTAAACTGGAATTTCCTGTGGGGACAGGGGGTGCTAAACAAAAAACCTTCCATGGGGGGGAGTATGGATATTTTCTGGAACTGCACATTACAATAAAGCTCCAGACAACAGGCTACTAAACCATCTTATTATTATCGGAAAACAAATCATTTACTATTGTTGTTTCAAAAATATTAAGCCAAGCCTGGGGTTACTCAAAGCCAAAATACAAAACACACAACAAGTAGAATTATTTATAGCTAAGAAAAATAACAAAGAGTTCATTACCAGAAATAGCAAAGCATTATACCTTCGTAAAAAATTAAAAATAATTTCTTTAGTCTCTATTCATCTACTACATAGTAGGCTGTTTTTATGGTTAGGTTATATATTGTTTGGTTTGCTCAGTTTTTCCTTTATTTGAATATTGATCTGTGAACTTGATATTAGATCTGGCGGACTGTTAGTGTGGTAATTAGTGTAAGTATTAAATTTATCTTCGTGTTAGTACATGTATGAATTGTACGTTGAAATGAAATTCAGGTTAAAATGATTTCAACCTAGCTTGATGCTGATTTATGATAATGAATCAAAGACAAAAGAAATTCAAAGTCAAACTAGGTTGAAATCATTTTAACCCGAATTTCATTTCAACCTACAACATAATGCATGTTAGTATTAATAGACAATAGACAATAGGCAATTTATTTAATGTGGTCGTTACACTTAGCTATGGGATTGGTGTGTCCTGAAGGGCGCACCAGCTAATTTACAGGTACGCCACAAAATAAAAGTAAAAATATAAAATACCAATGGATGATAGTTGTGTACAATAAAAAGCAGGTAAAATTGATCAAATTGTACAAAACACTATTTACAGATGGCATATCGATGTTACAGAGATCCTTCTTAAAAGCTTTGTAGCACTGAAAAAATCTTATAGTGTTTGGTAAGTTGTTCCATAACTTGGGGGCATTGTATCTCTACGATTTTAAACCGTATTAGAGTAGTAAGTGTTATAATTATGTACTACATATTGTACAAATTATTTTCATTGATAACCAATAAAAATCGGTTAAAATAAAGATTATTGGTACTGCAAAAACGTGCTTTTCATTTAATTTTTTTTGGTAATGCTCGAGAACATGCAGTCTCCTTTTTTTGTCAAAGCAAAATGTCTTCTCTGCCATTTTTTTTTTCAATATGTAAGTTACTTAATGTACGACATTCATGAGCAGTCCGTCCCAACTAACAAGTAATCTTTTCAACCAATTCACCAAAACCAGTATGGTCCACAATTAATACCAGATCAGCGTATTATAAATTTTATAATAACTAACTAATAAAGATTTTTGTTGTTGTTGTTGTTGTTGTAGAACTGACTGAATGAATAAAATCTTTTGCAAGGATTGGTGTATCAATTTGGAACTCTATCCCTCATTCTGTTAAATCTCTTAATAAACCCAAGTTTTGAAATAAGATTAAAAAAATACTTCTTGATACTTTAGAGCTTGAGAATGACTAAATTGAAGTTTCTCATCTGATCAATTGCTTCAGCAAATTATCATAGACCTATGTACCATATTTCAGATTTTGCACTTACATTTATTGTATGGTTTTTTGTTTTGTTTTGTTTTTCTTTCCTCTAGTTTTAACTTAATAACTGATGAAACACTGTTCCTCGTGTTTGATATATTACTTCAAATCAGTATACCAGAACAATTAAATGCCTTAGAATAATGGTAAATGTCCAAGCAGACTCTCATTCATTTCATTTCATTCATTTTTTTTTTTCAAGAAAACATTCATTCATTCTCTCCTAAAACACATTAGGAGAGAACCATTAAGTGAAGAAAAAAAACACAATTTCCCCACCCAGCATTTCTCAATGATCTGTACTCCTTGAAACTATTCTCTGCGACTTAATGTAATGCTGGGAAGCAGGAAGTCGAGACGAGGTGTATATCAGGAAAACTTTCAAAATTAATTTCATTAGTGCTCAATTAAGCTTATAAGTACAAACACTTCACTTCATCAGTTAAGCTTATAAAAGACTGATCCGATCAGTCGTGTTCTCAGTTTTCAATGAACATTCCCTAACTGACACAGAACTCTTGATATTTATATCGCTCTGATGTGAACTCACATTATGGTATAGCTTTCCCTGCCTCAAATAGCATTTTTTTGCTAATTTGCACTGCAACAATATTTAGGTTTAATATGTTTGAATAAAGTTTTTGTTTGTTGTTTTTGACGCAAATGCCTCCTTTTTTCACGCAGATGTACCAAACAGATCTAACGCAGGTAGCCATTCTGCAAGGTGCCATTTTGGCTATAGAGGAAAAAGCAGAGAAGACCCCGGGGACAAGACTTGCCAATGTTTCACTGAAGAGGGCGTTCGATTGACTGTATTCCGGAATAAGAGTTATACAAAATAGTGTCTGAATAATGTTTGTTCAGGTACGTTAAAAGCATAAATCTGTCAGAGCATGCTTATATTACAGCCAGCCTACAGCACAGAGTATAATAGGCCATGCCAGTGACGACACCCAGAAAAAGTCATTAAAATTGCTGAGCAACGACCAGAATATTGGTGGAATTACTTTGAACATCGTTAACGAGTTTACTTACCGATTATGGGCACCTCAAGCCAGCAACGTCGATGATGACTGTGTTCTGTTTTCAATTACCTACAAAGCAGAAAATACACCATTATACGGTACATGTAAATAACTACCGATTCTATCACCGAACTCTAACTTTGTGTGGAATGTTGAGCTTCTTCTAAATTGATGTACAGAATGCTTTTCCAAATTTAAACTCCAAGAGCAATATGTGAAATTGCTGAGCAACTACCACAAAGTACGTTGAAGTACTTTGATGAACATCTTTCATAAGTTAACTTACCGATTACAGGCACCTTAAGCGATGAAATGACATCGATGATGGCTGTGTTCTGTTTTCAACCTACAACCCAGAAGCTCACCTTTTTATACACTAAACTATCACTAGTAAACAATCACCTTCCTTCCTCTTAATCTTAAAAACACTTGAAACAGTAAATCCACTTGAAACAGAATTTTCTTGCAGAGAAGAAAAAGTGAATTTATAGGTCGGGCAGACTTGACTTGCAGCCAAGCAGCCCGACTAACTATGTAACCAGCCAAAATAACTGCTAAAAAGGTCAAAATTTACACAAGAATGGCAAGTTTGATTTATTGACAGGCGGTCTCCTACAACTTCAATCCACAAAGGCTACGTAATCCACTTCAATCCTTGCAAGATTTTCCTGTACTTTATTTTGCAACTACTGCTTTTGTTTTGTTCTAAGTAGTTTCATGTAAGATACATGTGCTATATTTTGCTAAACGAGCGAGCCTGCTGTGCCGCTCTAGCAGGCACATGCACAAATTCTCGTATGAAGTTCCGGCGTCTGAAACAAATTATCATCTGTTTTCTTTTTTTCCGAATACAATCAGGGTCTGGAATAGCCTACCCCTGAATGTTGTTGAGGCACAAACTCAGTGTAAATTCTTTCAGAGCTAAGGTAGACATGCGTGTTCTGATTATTTGTATTTTTTTTTTGTTATTATTACTTAATATTACTAGTAAGGCCGCTGAACACTTGCTAAGAATCATCTCATCGATGGAGAGCAAGTATTTGGAAAATAAAATAAAATAAACTACAATGTACAGAATATGCAGGACCACTTTTGAAGAAGCCTGATTAACCTGAAATGGCTCGGTGGCTCGGAAGTCAAATTGAACAAGTACAAGTATTAGTCACTGCCGAGCCGCCGAGCCACTAAATTATATACCTTCCTCGTTCTATAAACTCTTACGTTTCCTGTTTTTAGATATGATTTTAGATTGTTTTCCTTCACTGACGAGCCGCGGAGCAGTGAGCCACTTCATATATCAGAGATAGTCCTGCCATTCTGTTCAGTGTTGCTCGAGGTCAAGTTACCTGCGAGGTTTATTTCCATTTCAGTCAATACATTTTACATCAATTTAAAAACAATTATGAATGAGGAGGACTAAGGAAACCTTTACAGGCTTTTGCTGGGTAGTCCCCCTTTGAATGACCTTAATTACAAAAATTTAATAAATTTTGGTATCAGGGATTAGCAAGTAATGTATAATTTACCTTATTCCAATTCAACAGTTGTAAGAATGGTAACCTAGTACTAACTAGTTTACAATAAGCACAATTATTCAGATAGTAAAAACTGTTTGATCTTCCTTCTAAATACATTTATTGAAACAGACTGTTTTATTTCATTAGGGATAGTATTCCATATATTAATTACTTTATTTCTTGTCGAGTAAACAGCAAAATTTGTCCTATTAAACTTTTTGTGTAGATTATTATTCTTTCTTGTATAATGGTTATGAACTCGAGTATTTTCTGTGCAAAACTCATTGAAATACACTGGGAGAGATTTTGATCTAAGATTGAAACTGAATGTACTTAAGCTTATAAGAAAATCGTTGATTTTGTTAATGTCTAATAAGCAGCCAACTTGAATCCTTTCTACAAATGACTCAAAACATACCGTTTAAAGCGTAATCCTCGCCGACGCCGGTCTGGAGGGCCCAGGAAGCATTTCCTGCGAAAAAATAACTGTTTTTTCCTCATCGCTGCTCTGTTCGCAAGTACATCAGGCATGTCAAAATGGCGCGCAGAGCAGAGAGGGCCCTGATACGAGTCTATACTTCGTCGCCAGGGTCTCTCTGTTCTCTATTGGACGAATAATAAAACTTCGCGCGAGAATTGAAAAATCCTGTATCTGAATTTTTTTTTCCCGTCACTGGCGTGAAAAACGTTTCAGAATGGAGTGATTTTGGGGCCGAGATTGGCGCTTACACAAACAAAAAACGAAACGAAACGAAACAAAACAAAAGCAAATCAGAGGGTATGGGAGTCCCTTCTTAACACCATAGTAGAGAAGCACATGCCTACTAAGAGAATGAGATTTCATAGAGTCGATGTGCCATATATGACACCAGAGTGGAAAAGGGCAATCAAAATGAAAAGGAAATTTGCCAAGCAATATGCTCAAAGCAGAACAGATGAAAACTGGGAGCTCAAGAGAATATGGAGAAATAAAGCTACTAACTACAGACGAAAAGCTATCAAAGAATATTGGAAACAAAAGGCAGATGAACTTAAAGCTAAGCCACGCGAGTTCTATAAAACCTTCAGGCCATTTCTTAGTGACAAGAAACAGCCTGCAAGCCACATCCACATTAAAGTAAATGGGGGAATTGAGAAGGACCAAGAAAAAGTAGCAAATGTTCTGGCAAACTACTTTTCTACGATGGCCAATGATATTGGTGGAGCAGGTGTCAATAGCTTAACAGAGGACGATTTGTTGAGTCATCCAAGTCTCACTAACATTGGTTATGTAAATAAGAACAACCTCAAGAACTTTTGCTTTCAACCACTCAGCAGTAATTCAGTTCAGTTAGCCCTTGAGAAACTAAATATCAGAAAGGCCTGTGGTTATGACTTCATATCTCCTAGAATGTTAAGGCTAGTATCAAGTGGCATAGCAGATTCCTTAACAAAGCTTTTTAATGAGTGTATAAGAAAAGGTGAATGGCCTGAAGCATGGGAGAAAGGAGAGTGGAACCCAGTCCACAAAAAGGATGACCGGTTGGATGAAAGAAACTATCGTCCTATAACATTGCTAAGTACAGTAGATAAAGTTTTTGAGTCTATGATGAGCATACAAGTGAATAATCATTTTGATTCCGAGCTCGATCCCTGCATATCTGCGTATAGGAAAAAACATAGTTGTGAAACTACTTTGCTTAGACTCACTGAAGATTGGAAACTGGCTGTGGATTCAGGACAATTTATTGGAATACTCTCAACAGATATGAGTAAAGCATTTGACTCCCTACATCCATCACTCATGATAAATAAACTGAAGGCGTACGGCTTTTCAGAGGAAGCACTTAACTTGATGAGATCATATTTGTCCAATCGACAAAATAGAGTTAAACTCAATGGAGTTGCCAGCAGTTGGAAGGATACTGTTAGAGGATGTCCTCAAGGGTCATCATTTGGACCCTTACTATGGAACATTTTTCAAAATGATATGACATATATAGTAAACAATGCAAGCTTGTCAATGTACGCTGACGATCATCAGTTGTATGTAAAGGGGCATTCAGTTGACTGCGTGGAACAACTTTTAACAAAAGGGGGGCACACCATATCAAAATGGTACAAAGATAATTATTTGAAGGGAAATTATGATAAGTATAATTTAATGTTATTAGGTAGGAAGAACAAAAATGAGAGTCCATCTGTCAATATCAAGATTGATGAACAGGTTATTAAATCATCACCAGACTTGAAGCTACTGGGAGTAACATTAGATGATGAACTTAGTTTTAGTGCTCATATAAGTGATATATGCAAAAAGGCAAGTAAGAAAGTTGGTGTTCTGGTACGCCTTAGAAATATGATTCCCACAGAAGCCAAGTTACAATTGTATAAATCAGCAATTTTACCTGACTTAACATATTGTCACATAGTGTGGCATTTTTGCAAAGCATCAGATGCAAGAAAACTAGAAAAAGTACAAGAACGGGCATTACGTGCTGTATATAATGATAGGAATGCTACGTATGAGGAACTCCTAGAAAAGGGAAGACTCTCCAGTCTTGAGAATAGACGATTACAAGATATACTAATTTTAATGTATAAGGTTAAAAATTCAATAGCTCCAGAGCATGTATGCAATATGTTTTTTCAGCAAGATAAGCATTACAATTTACGAAATGATTTTCCGGTTCCAAGATATAATACTGTTAAGTATGGTAAGCACAGTACCAGATTTTTAGGCCCATACATATGGGGCAAGATAAGCCAGGAACTACGCAGTAAGACCAGTCTTCAGGCATTCAGGAGAGGGGTGCGTGCTCTCAATGTGCTTGGCTTGCTGGACGGTACGTGTGGCTGCTGTGCATGCTCATCTTAGAGTGGTGGGTATGCACAGTGGCTTCTAATGTCTGGCTTCCTGGTGTATTGGGAGTGTTCTCGTCTGATTATTTGATTGTTTGTTTTGTCTGGTCGTTAGTTTGTCTTTGTTTGTCCCCTGCTTGCTGTTTTTGTTTGTAATAATTTTATATATTTAGGTTATTTTTATAATTGATGATATTTTAAGACTATATTTTTATATATAAATTATATTCTAAGACTGCATTTTTTAATATTTTTAATATTTTTACATATATTTGAATTGTATGCATTTTTAATTGTATTCATTTTTACATATATTTGAATTGTATTCATATTATCTATTTATAGTATCCTTAATTAGCTATATATTATATTCTAAGACTATACTTTTTAATATCTTTTTTACATATACTAGAATTGTATACATATTAATTATTCATAGTGTCCACAATTAGCTTTTAGCTAAATACCTTGACACTTTAATAAAGTTTATGTATGTATGTATGTATGTTCCATTTTTCTTTCGCAGGTTTTACAAAATTGGTACGGTCATAACCTGACGAATTGAAGAACGGCCCTGCTGTTCGAAATTAATCGGTTAAAATATATAAATATATATATATATATATATATATATTCCTTTACTGTACGATCAGCCTTTCATTTCATTTGCTTCTAATAAATTTCGCTGATCAGATCCTTCCCAGGGATCCAGTACTTTCGAATTTGACGAGTCAGGTCCTTTCATTCACAATTTATATTTACCAAAATTGGGTCTTGTCACGGGTGTTTTTGGCTAGTTACTGTCCCTGACGTTGGAGGGAATGCTGTTTGGTGAAAAACCTTTCTGACTTGATGAAGAAAAGTAAAAAGGAACGGAAATTGAATCCATAGAGCGTAGCTAGTATCAGACTAGAGACTCACCGGCGGAATGCTGCGACTGAAACTTTGAGCGCAATTTGCGTGAAAACGGGGCCTCGGTTGAACTCGGGAAACTGTGGGCAATATCGGCTGGTTCCCGGTGTAGCGTTCTGAGCGCAATTTCAGTTGTGGTGATGAAGAATATGTGATTGTTTTGCCTTAACTTGGCAAACCTTGTGAACTGTGAAATGTCGTCCGCCATGTTTGGAGACCGCTGGGCAAATGGAGCGAATATGCAGAAGACAAGAGTACAGTAAAAACCCACGTATTAGAACCTAGATTTTTCCAACTTAGCCTAAATAGGTTCTTATAGAAATGGTATTTAGTGGGGTTTTAGGCTACTTAGGTTCTTAAATAGGTTCTTAATTTGATAGGGGCCTACTACAGGGCATGTGTGATGCGGAAAGCCATTGATGCATGACATAGATGACTATAGATGCAAGGAAGTTTCAATGTGCTTCAAAAACTGTGACTTCGAAAATGAAAGAGACATATGGAACTGTATTCTTAATACAATTGCATTGTATAATCCAGCAGTATTGGCGCAGACATGATATGGTTTTCATTTTAGTTCATTCTTTGAATCTTAAACTGAGACTAAAATTTTTTTCTGTATTTTTATCTGTGCCTTCATTTTTGTGAAATAAGGACCTATTAAAAATTTTAGGCTTAATAGGTTCTTATGAAAAGGGGGTTTGAAATGAAAATTTTAGCCTAACAGGTTCTTGAATTTTAGGTTCTTATACGTGGGTTTTTACTGTAGCCGGGGGGAAGGTTGTAAAAAGTGCTAAATGACATCAATATTCTCTTGATGTAAAATAACAATAATCACTGCGTATATAAGAATCAATAATTTATTTTTAATCAAGTCACGATGGCCTAAGAACAAGAGTTATATGACAGAATTTTCAAAGCTTTACTTAAATCAATTGACAGTCCCGCAGTGACGGATTCCGGCAGTTAAACAAAACTTAATGCAAGAAGCTAAGGCAGGATCAGTTTTGCCAAAAACAAACCGATCTTTGGTTGTGAATAGCAAGCGGCTCTCGAGTTAAGGTGGACTTTTTTCCACTGTCGCCTAAATTTTGACGTGAGTAAAACGGGCGTAAATAAAACACTATAAGAAGCAAGGGCTGACAACTGCGTAGAAAAAGTAACGCAACAATGGCATGATTGAGACCAAACCGAAAGTTTAAATGCAACTGTGGATAGCTATTTCGCCGTTATTGCGGCTTTAAACTTTCGGTTTGGTTTCAATCATGCCATTGTTGCGTTACTTTTTCTACGCAGTTGTCAGTCCTTGCTTCTTATAGTATTTTGTTTGATCAGATCTCTTATAGATCCTGCGTATATTGGTACCAGCAGCATTTTCGTTCACGGTCCCATGCATTCTCCAGCTGATTCTCGTTTTCGTATGAAATAAAACGCACGTAACTGAACAACTACCACTGTCGCGTTATTACGTGCGCAAATAAAATAAGAGACGATGTATGCACGGCTTGCGTAAACGTAAAAAAGTTGAACACGTTTAGCTAGTTCAATAAAGTTTTTATTATTATGGCTCTTTTCAAATTTTGCTGATAAATTAATGCTTCCTGTTCTCAGCAATTGCGCGAGCCAAAGTCAATTCATTTCTCAGACCACACACATTTTTATCCGCCAAACATGAAGAAAAAGTGTTTCTGCTAAATAAAAAAAGTTTTGTTCGTTTAACGTTTCACAAAAGGGACTTTGCGAAATTAATTCGCGAGCGGTCCATCTCAGCGGTCCGTATGTAAAAATTCGGACCGCTCAGAAATTAACAGTTCTGTATCGACATAGCATTCTGGAGTGCAAATACGTATCAAAACGAGTGCGAAAATGAGGCGTTATTACACTCTTCTGACCGCGCGCTAGGAAAAGCAGTTTCAAAAACTTAGTTTTAAGAGAAGATTACTGTCGTATAATAAAGAGTTTATTCAGCGAAAAGTTGTTTAATTTTATTCCTTAAATATGAACGCGCAAGGTCAAGCTAATTTGAAGGATCTAGTGCGCTCCTAAACTCGTAGCGTAAGCCGCGCGCATTATTAAATAAATAAAAAACGCGCCGAGTGCATTGTTGAGTTAGATAAGCACGCGAGAATTTTTTAAAAAATTGCCATGTGCTTATATAACTCAACAATGCACGAGGGACAAGTTTTTCTTATTCCCTTTATGAAATAAAAACGGTTATAACGAACCTTACGTCACGCACGCGCTTTATCGAGTTATAACGAACTCGGTTTAACCAATTATAGCGCGCGCATTTTCTTGCCTTCGGCTCGTGCTTCTCTGCACTTCTCTGGTGTTCTCAAAACTTCCCAAGTGCTTATCTGATAACTCAACAAATACGCTCGGCGCGTTTTCATTGCCGAGTTACTTATAATTAGCACGCGGGAATTTTTAAAATCACAAAAGAAGGAACTTCTCGAGTGCTCTTCAAAAAAATCACCGCCTGCTTATGTAACCCTCAACAATCGTGTTGAAAGAACTTTTTGCGGGGTGACTAGCTTGTTCACTTCAACCAAAGATAGTCTTGTTTCTTCGTTCACTTCTCTTTATTCTTACAAGCCCACTGTTCGTTAGCTTTTACAATATTCTCCTGCCGAGGTTGCTACACCTCATTTTTGAATTGGCCAGAAAACCCACTTGCTCAGTGCAAATTAAAGATCACGCAGAAAAGTCTTCTATGATTGGCTACTGGAAGGTAATTTGCACGCATCCTTTGCTTCGATCTATTGACAGACCTTGAAACGCCTTCCTTGCAAAATTTCACTAGGAAGCATGGGTTGTCCAGTCAATGTAAACTCACGAGGAGAGCAATATAAAAATTACAAAGTTCAGACTTGCACATAGAAGTTTTATAAAAACAATCGGTAAGGTACTGAAAATACTTTTTGAAAATTGTAACAAGTGGTCGATTTACAGAAGGTGTCGAGCTTCTCCTTCGAAAGTGATTGGTTAAAACTTTTCCATTTTTTACTGAGTACGTGGGCAGAAAAAAACTGATTAATTGCCCAAATAAAAAATACAGTATACCGATGATAGAAAAGTTACAACTATAGATGTTTATACTTTAACGGGCACCTTAGAGTTGAACAACAACAACAACAACAACAAAACTTTATCAATAAACAAATAAAATTACAAAAGTATTGCCCGCAGCTAGCAAGGCTATTCGAGGCGGGACAATGCATACAAAATATAAGAAATAAAGACTAAGGCTATTGATGTCACCTATGACTAAGCATAAATTCTCGCCAACCAGGCGGCGGCGGGGGAAGAACATAGCGCGGAAACAGGTCGTCCTCCGGCTCGATGGGAATACCATAATATTCCAGCCACCAGTTCGGATCCGGTGGGGGTGGGGGTGGGGGTGGATAAGAAACCCATTGAAAACAGAACGGGTTCGGTCCCAAAGGAATATTGTGGTCTGTAATGTGGTAGGGATGCAACGCAGACCTACAGTGAGGACATGTATTGCGTACCGCCTGCTCTGCGAAGCGGAGACACCCTTGTAAGCAAGTTTCGTGGATGTACTTGCCACAACATGGCAGGGGTTTTGAAGGGTGCTCATTGGGTACATTGAAACAAATGAAGCATTTGGTTTCCAGAAATTTGTTTAAGCGCTGTTTGGCGCGTTCGGGACGGCGTTTTCTTCGTGCCGGCTTTGGCATGGCAAAAGCTGATCTGTTCTGAAAGAAAATATAAGGACAATGGAATCATAATTAAAATGGTGGGGAAACCGGCGGAAAACGAGCAGAATTAGTATGACTTGTATTCATGAGCAGTATAACCTTCACCGCATCAAATGATAAGCCAAACTAATAAATCCCGGCATTCGCTCAACAGAATTAGCGTGGCCTATGTGGTCACGAGCAGTATAACCTTCACCGCATCTAGTGTATAAGCCAAACTAATTGAGCCATGAGCAGCAAGGTTCGCCGGTTGTTGAGTAAATTAAAATGCTAGCGAGATAGTAAATAACAGGATTTATAGAACTAACTGTACTTGTACATTGAAGAGGGAACGAAAAGTGGTTATTTAAACAAAGTGTAATTTAGACTGCGGTTTAAGAAAATTAATGGACCTCCCCTGATCAAGTTGGTTATTTTAAGGAGGCTAATGTTTTTTTTTTTTGTTTTGTTGTTTTTTTTTTCCTATAGTCTGTGCTATATGCCTTCTTGACATTGTTTGCAGTGAATAACGTTTACTGAAATATTAATTAGGGTTAGCCTGCAGATTGAAATTGGGTAAGACCGCGGTTTTGTTAAACACCGTCCAAACTTTGTTTAAATAACCGGCCCTCAGAGATTCGCGAAATTCTTAAGTAGAGAGGAAAATCACTTGTCGGCGTTGCGTAAACTCGCTAATGCGTGCAAGTGAACGCAAAATAGATAGTTCAAGGGGCTATGTCACCATTTCTAGTGTTCCTTTTAAAAGCCAAAAGACATATTTGTATCAGTGAAAAATATAAGGTTCCAAGTTTTGTTTAACTAGTTCTTCTACTAGTACTCTAGGAGTAATCATAAGTGTCTTGGGCTGCAGATGGCCAGGATGGAAATCTCGAAAAACTGAGGCTAGTTCTTTCAAGTCATATTCTCGCTTCTGTCTTGGAAAAAATAGCTAAAACTCAGATTATGGTTTATTTTCGCTTCGAAAATTCACTTGATATCTGCTCTATAAGCATTTCATGTACGACAAAGGTACTTAGTTCTAATTTGAGGCAGTTTTCACCAAAATACCCGAAAACCACCATGACATAGCTCCGTTGAACAATTGCTAAATTCAAGAGAGGCGTTTCAGGAAAGAGACAAAGAACAAGTGTTGCTCTTACGAATGGTCCTTATCAAAATTTGGCATTAAATGTGCACTCAGCCCTTCTTAACTAAGGCGTAGATTCGTTCCTTGGCTGTTCGAAGCTCGTACGTTCCGTCGAGTCGATGGAAAATGACATCTACAGGGTAGATTAGAGCACTGGTCTTCTCTTCCCACACGTCAGACCCTGCATTAAACTGGAAGTAATTCGGGCGAGTTTCCAATTCTTTGAGCCAAGCGAGTCGAGCGGTCTTTCCGTCTGCAGTGTACTTAAGAACCTTGGCTAAAAACACACTGGGGCGTTCGAAAGTAGCATCGGCCGTGACGAGTGCACAAATTTCTCCCGGTGACGGCAGTTCGTCGACGTCCGAGCTTTCTTCCTCGTCGCTGACTTCCTTTGAGGTACTGGGAGGTTCGTCCAAGATGAAATTCACTGCTGATCTGTTTAAATAGCGCATGGCTACCGACCTGCGCTCAGGCTCAGTACGACGATCGTAAATTTGAATTTTGGCTCTTAAACTGTGCTTGCAAACACGCGCAAGTGATTCCGCTAGTCTTCCATCGGAACTCTCTGGCGAAGAACGAAAGTACTCAACGAGAGCGTGTCTCATTTCGTTAATTGCGCAGGGAAAGCCCAGATTTTCCTTAAAGACTTGCGACAGATAATTTGAAAAGGTCCCAGATGTCTTGAATTCCGTACCGTGCTTGTTGACAAAAAAGTACTCGTGTGCATCTTTGCTGGAAAGGAGTCGTGGTCTGGATATGCGATTGTACTGTCTGAGATGATAGCCTACGAACTGGTAGTCTGCCGTGTCAAATCGAACAACATTTGGGCCGTATTTTCGCACGGTCTTGTAGCCAGTTTCTATTAACCAGATAGGCCCGTCACTCGAAAATGCAATTACATTGTCTCCTTGTGGTATGCTTCTTGCTAATTGTTCGATTTCGTTCTCTTCTGCTACTTTCCTAAGCACGCGAAGAGTTATGAGTTCTTTGCCTCGGCCAGGATTTACAGCAAACAGCAGCAGCATTGTGAAATTCATATGAACACGCGCTTTGGCGGCACCTGAAGTTTGTTCGTACTTGCAATGAAGGCTTCGAACAAGCTCTTGATATTGCGGCCAAAAAAGTTTGGCCGCACCCGGCGCTCTCTGTGAGATACGTTGTGCCTTTTCCAACTGATTAGTGAGTGCGCGAAGACCTGACACACTTTCCACTAGTTCATAATCTCGTCGGCCTTCGTCAACGTGAATAAATGTTGCAGTGGACAGAAGAGCGTGGACATATCGAGAAGCCGTGATATTCTGGACGCCTTTGTTTTGCTTGAGGTAATTTATGAATCGCTCGACCAACGGCAAATCATCGACGAGGGCCAAGGCGGGTTTAAGCTTTGAGTTGGCCCAGCTATGAGACAGGAATGTGACAAGCCTCTCCATGGTTTTCTTCCAAGTGCTTTCTTTCATATGAGGTGACCGCCGTTTGTGATTGAACTGGGAAACATAGAACGCCTTCATCTCTTTGACCTTCGGTATGACATCGTCGAATGTCGACAGATCTAGTTTTCTTTTCTTTAATAGGAGGACGATGTCAGACTCATCTTCCGACTCACTGCTGTCTGCGCTGGAAAAATCTTCTTCTTCTTCTTCTTCTTCTTCTTCTTCTTCCTGGAATTCTGCATGTGTCGACTCGCCTTCGCCTGAGCTTTCAGGAGGCTCTGCTATTGGTGCAATCGCATAAATAGAGGAGCTTCTCCTTGCGGTCTCGTCTTTCAGGATGTGGTCGATGGAGAAATTCGAAGGTGTTCTTCTGGTCGGGCTATTTTGATTGGTGGCATTGTGGAATAATTGGGCTGGCAATGTTCGCTTTGTCTCTCGACTAAAACCCCCCTCAAATTTTAAGAAACCGCTTTCGCGTCTTTGGCTCTCGCTGTTGGTACTACGAAAACTACATACTTCACTAGACTTAAAACTTAATTGTCGTTCATTTTGTATGCGCGACTGGTGATAAGCATGAAGAACGTATACATCTCGTTTAGCTACAAGAGAGATAACTTTTAAGCCAGCCAACTCTGGCCTTGCCTTCCTAATATGGTCTTGAATGTCTCCAGGGCAGTGGACAAGATTCAGTCCCAATGTTCTCATGCGCGATTTGATAGTTTGCCTAGGAATGCCATTAAACACTTTGTTGCATACCTCGATGCATATATATGAAAGGGTGATGTACTTGGCCCTCGTCACTCAAAACTGGAAACAATGCTTCGTATGGTTCTCTGCCTTCTCTCGCAACAGTAAGCGAGGAGCTTCTATTTGCCTAGTGATAATGAAAAAAAAAAATTAACGCCCGATAATGTTAAGTAGACCTTGAAGTCTTCTTGTGAAACAAAAAATAAGAAACATTCGACGCTTTAAGGACGTTCGCGCGAAAATCTTCTAACATTGATTTTTTTATAAAACTTTTGCTACAGCTAGGTTATGAGTTACTCGTGTCAAAAATGCAAAAAGATGAGGGGGTCACCGACTTCGTTTCTGAGATAAGCTATCTGAAAGGCGACCCCAATTTTGAAAAATTGGTCTTCCTTACGGGATGTGACCCAAATGTCTGTTGGTCTAAAAATATTGCAAACGAATCTCTAAAATACAACTTTCTTTCCTAAATTTTACGCGAGTAGGTCTGTTTAGCAAATTCATTCAACTGGTGACGTTCCTTGAAGTAAATTTCATCTTTAAACGACTGCATTTGCAAACTCTGACAGCCGCAAGTTGGCAGGATTCGATGGCGCGCGGGTAGAAAAATGGAAAAAATTTAAACTTCCTACATTGATTTTTTGTTCATTTTTTCACAATTTGTCGAGAATTGGCAAAAGAAATTATCTATGAAAAAAAAATTGGGGGTCACCGACCATCCAAGCGAGTTAAATCTAAGCAAAGTTAACGCAACGGCTATCAGCCCTTTATGTGCTTAGATTTCTTCTCTTGCGCGCGCGCTCGTGCATGACGTAGCATGGCGTTGCGACATGAATTGCGTGCGCAGTAAGGATGCGCATAAACAATTAGCGCGAACGTCCTTAAGGTGGCTGAACACAGTTTGCACGCGCTCTTCTATTTCAGCTGCTAACGTGAGTCAGCACGTGCAGAGTTTTGAGAAAAACAAACGTGGCGCCTATTCAGGGATCATTTTATTTTGCTCAGCGTGGATCGCAAAAGTGTTGTTTTTCGTCCTAAAATCAAACAATTTGTTGTTCGTAAAAATGTTTGTTGAATCAATAGATAATAATACACCGCCTTTTTGGTCGTTTTGTCTTTGGATCGAGAACCCAGTCAATGCAAGGCATGCGCAGTTGACCAAAAAATGGTGACTGGATATTTTAGCGATTTTACTCGGAGATGTGCTGATTTCTACGGAACCACTCGTTAGAAATACGCGAAATTTGGCACAATAATAGTTCCGAATATGCCGAACTCACCTGCCATCAGAAATTTGAAATCTAACAAAGGAGATTTTTACAAAACGCAAACATATTAAACCACAAATTACGGAAGATCCCTCTGTTAAAATTACATGAGACCAGTGTTAACATGCGAAGATTTTTACGAGTTTACTGGAGACAAACGATGGACAAAATCTAACGACTAGATTTTCTGAAAATAAACGAAACCAAATATTGCAGGCTGATTTACAATCCACCGTGTTGCCATGGCAACACCCTAAAAGCTTAAACAAAAATATCAAAATATATAGCTTGTTGCTTAATCGAATGCCTCGCCAATTTTGGGCGCCCAGACGTTAGTAGTTTTAAAATGACAATGAATGACGCATAGGTACTGTGAAACTGTGTTCAGCCACCTTAACTGTATCTCGTTTAATGGCTAAATCTGCTCTAGTTCACCTCAGTACTGAAATTATTTCGTGATATCATAGGTTGGGAAAGGCTAATATTCTATTGACAAAGCGGATTTTATGGCGCGTTATAATGGCGAACCTCGGCGGATTAATTGTTTTGGAACGCGTGACGTCCATGGACCGTAAGAACACATCTATATATGGTAAGAACACATCTATAATAGCGCTGTGCACTAATAACGGCGCACTAATAACGGCACATACTTTTGACCCCCGTCCAGCATTGTGACTCAGACAAACAAACGCCTCCATGTGTTATCTGTATAAGAAATTTGTATGGTAAACTAAATGGTGTTGGCGAAGACTTTGATGCGGCTTTTACCATTATTTTCGCAAGAAAGTCGAACACCTGGGTCAATGTTGAATTGAAAACCTAAAACCTATTCTTGAAACATTTCAAATTTTGGTGAAAATGCAAAGAATTCATAGAGACCCGGCGTAGTCAATCGATAAAAATCGATATCGGAAAATCAATCGATAAATCGATAGCTATCGATAAATTGATGTTAAACGATATCGATTTTATCGATCAATCGATAAAATTCGATACTCACACGCCGACGAAGTGTTAATTTTATCGATTGTATCGATTGTATCGATTTTATCGGATTCATCGATCGCTATAGAATCGATAAAAAATTATCCTGTTTCCGTTGAGGGAGCGTTTGATTGTGACTCTTCAAATGAAGATTTTAAAGGCGGCAATGAAATTATTTGTTGACAAGCACTGTACAAGAGAACAAAGAGACTGCATCATGAATTCTTTCTGATTTTATTGTTCCATAACTAACGTAAATTATTTTTCCTTTTCCGCGGGCTTCTCGGCTTCTCGGCTGTCTAAATTTGCCCTTTTTCCTTTATTCCGGTGGTTTTGAAACCACGTTTTAACCTAAGAAACATAAAGAATACGAAGTGATCAATATAAGGAATGATTCGAAAGTATTTGCATAACTAGCCTCCTACGCAGACACCTCTTTGTGCTCGTTACGCAAACGTCCTTTGGACTCGTCACGCGTGACGAGCCGTAAGAACGTCTGCGTAGAAGGCTATCACGCGATCAGATCATACTGGCCTGCGTAGGAGGTTTAAGTAGTTATCGATAAAATTATCATCAATAATATTCGATGAAATAAAATAAATACACCTTTTTTAATGAAAGGATTATACAAAGAGTTGTAAACTCGTTAGTCTTACTTGTCTTGCTTCCAAGTCGAGCGTCTGGGCCAATTTCTCCGTTAGCTCTGGGCTTGCATGGCCATTAGTTGCTTCAAAGGCTTGCTTCAAACCAGACAACTGGTACTCTTTAAATAGCACTCTTTTTTTAGGGTTAGATGATGTCGAGCCTGGAGTTTCATTTGACTTTCGTTTTCCTGGCAACAAGATAAATCTTAGTTCAGTTTTGACGACCTGATCTTCACAAAGGCGTGGCCTTTATTATGTATCCTTCTTCCGGGCCATATTTTTGAATTACATAGAACTTAAAACCACGTACCTTTGTTAAAGGCGATCAGCTGCTCCTGGCTGCTCGTATCCTGTAAGAATTTATCCATTTTTTGCCATAAAAATGTTCCCTGGCCCTTTGGAAGCTCTGGTGGCGGCATTCTCAGCGCATCAGAGAGTGTAGATTGCTTCCGACCGAGTACTTCGGCGGCAAACAATGCCTGGCTCACGCCGTTCTTGTGAAGCCAAGCATTTATGTCATTGGCTATAGCATTTGGCGGTCTTGTCGTTGTGATGCTTTGGTTTTCTAGAAATTAATGGAAAGATTACGGAATAGTGATTCCCTTAGAGGGGCTATGTCAGTGTCAGTGTTTCTTTTAAAAGCCAAAATAGTTATTTATATCAGTAGAAACCCAAAAATAATGGTCCAGGTTTAATTAAAATTATTATTCTAGTACTCAAAGGGTAAAGGCTGCAGATGGCCAGGATGGAAATGGATTGGGCCCGATTGGGCTAATTTTTTCAAGTTTATCGCTTCTGCCTTGGAAAACTTGATAAAACTCTGGTTATCCGGGCTTATCCACGTCGCTTTGTGTAAAACGTTTCGATAATACCCACCTTCGCTATTCTGAGGCGCGGAAGATTCGTCTGCTCCTGTGGCTTCGCGCGTTTCTTCTCCTGGGCACTCTGTGATATCCCCCCCTCTTTTTAACACGAATTCCGTCAAGGCATTTCTATCTCCCTCATTTACAGTTACTATTATGCTAGAGACTGATTCGCCAACCATTAGCAAAAGAGCCCGTGTCTTATCTGGTAACAACAACAGTGGACAAGACTTTAGGACAACTAACCCTAACTACATAGAGCACAATGGAACCTATTTCCATATTTCTGAGTTTTTGTCTATTATGCAAGGGAAAGTTTACATGCCATCCACTTCAAGAAATGCCCGGTGGATGGCGGTCTCTAAGGTTAATTATTATGACAACATTGATAAAATTGCAGCATCAACAAATCAGGAAAATATGCATTACAACGCATATGCCGCTTTCTGGATGGGCGATCAAGGTCTTGTCATAGGGAAGGTAGTTCGAATGCACTGCAGTCCTACTACCAAGAGTGCATACCCAATTCTGCAATGGAAGAAGGACGATCCAAAAAGTAATGTTGTAACATGCTGTGTTAACGTCGCCCCGATAGATGTTACATCAGACAGCTGGAGTTTACAACTCAAACACCGTTTCGTATTCTGTCCGATGAAAGCGCTGCTCGCTCAACTCCGCGTCATCGATCGCGAGCAGGGGCTAGAGGTCGATACAAATGATGTGGTAAAGATAACAAGCATGCTACCGCAACTTCGCGAGGCAGAAAAAAAAAGGAAGGAAGATGAGGTAAAAGAGAAGGAAGAAAGTGTGCGAAAAAGAAAAGAGGGACCTCCAGAGGAGATGAGCGTTGTCCTGTTAAAGGAAGTGTTGAAGGAAATGGGCATAAGTGTGAGGAATAGCTCGACAAAGTCTCAGCTTGTAGAAAAGGTTAAACAGGCACGCGCTGGCCAGCTAGAAGAAACGTCGTCTACAGGTACAACCCGAACTGCATCACACGGGGGCTTCAGTGACTTCAGTGACTACGACGACAAAAGATATGTACAGCCTTGCCTTTATTTGCTGTTCCATGACCCAACGGAAAAACGCCGTGTTTTGTTTATTATCTTGATGTGTATCATATACTCGCTTATTCAGATGTTTTCTGAGTTTTCAAATCATCAGTTACTTTCAATAATTTATCAGTTTTTCTTGTCACTTTACTTTTTATTTTACTTTGTTGCTGAGTTCATCATTCACATTGTTTTACTGATTTATAAAGCAATTCTAAGTCTGTTAATTGATATGATTTTTGCAGCTGCAAGAGTTTCGCTTGTGGAAACTGTACGGAACATTGAAACTTAGTTGCTTCAAGTATTTGAAAGTCGGTGAAGCTAAATGTTACAGTTTTGTTAATGTTCAAGTTAATTTACATGTAAAAACACATGTATGGAATGTCAATAAATGTTGTTATCGTTGGTTTTTAGTGCCTATCACAAGCTATATTGCTTTTTATTTAACGTTAAGATCACGAGCCCGAGGGCGTGTAGATCATTTGTTCATATCTTTCAGCAAAAAATGGCTGGGTAAAAAAGGTCAAAAGAGCATGAGCGTGCGATTGTGTTACATCAGCAAATAAAAGAAAAACAGTGGAATAATCAACCAGGGATCTAAAGCGGATTTCATATACAATACACGCTTGGTATTACTAAAAAGTTTGTGGAAAAGATGCAACAATTTTTATCGATTACGAACAGGGAAGTTGTTATAAGTGTTTCAGCGAGCTCTTTAATATCTTTTGGTGTTTCCGCTTCGTAAAAGGGCACGTTAATTCAGTTTCGATAAAATTCGATGTAATCGATAAAATCGATAGCCCTAATTGGAAAATCGATAATTATCGAATACTCACAACGAAATCCTTTATCGATTTTTATCGAATTTCGAAAAAATTAATCGATTTTTATCGATTGTTATCGAATGCTATCGATTATCGATATTATCGATTGACTACGCCGGGATAGAGAGCGGCAAAATTATTGTCTGAAAGATTTTACGTTTGAGAGGTTCAGATTGCAGCACATACAGCTGAGCCGTTAGAAACGAAGCATACAGAGCCAAGCGGTAAAGTGGTCCATGGCACAAAAAGGCAGGTTTCAATGATGTCCATTGTGGCTCCACTGAAAGGATACGTTTATTTTTAAGTGCTGTTTATGCCACCGCAGGTAGTAATAGTAAGAAAAGAATACCCGTTGGATGAATACTCGAGAGTAAGCAGCTCTCTAATCTGTCCAATTGCAGCCTATATACTCTCCAAACTTTACAGTATATAATAGGTATCCCTTAGAATATATATACTCGAAGACATAATTTTTGCCCAAAAACAAATTTGCGTTGTCATCTTCAGGACCTTGCTTGTATGAACGCGGGTCGATAAACGGTACAGTATATTTGTATCAAATACGTATTCTGGATCATTTGGAACGTATTTACGCATCTTTTTCCAAGCTAGCGATGCACACACAGCAAAAATTTACTTTTCTCTTTGCGTTAACTTTGGGCACAAGTCGGGATTTTAATGTTTTCTTATCGCATGAGAACTAATAGATTGGAGGTCCGATGATCGGATTTCACCGTGAATTTGAGCCAAAATCTACATTTCTTGAATCAGTTTTTCACCCTCTATATATTAATTATATTTGAAGCCCCCAAAACGTTCAAATCACGTTTACCGCTGATTTCACCGATTTTTCATATCCAAAACACATCACGTTCAGTCACTTAGGGGGTCTATCTATTTCAAGTAATAATGCAAAGCGCTTTTAGATTGGCTCAAAGTGTTAAACGTTGAAATGTTTAAGTGCCTAAGTAATTAAGATCGATTATTTCGAGGAAATTTGCTTTGATTCTGCGAAAAATATCGATCGCTTTAAGTTCTTAGTCTCGGTAAAGTAAGCATCCTTGCTCCGGGCAATCAGTGACGAATACATTCTTTGTTTGGCGGCAAACTTTAACATTCGTGCATTTTGCAAGAGTCAATCATCATGTGTTTAATCAGGGAATGAGCGCCGTTTATAACGGTGATTCTATCAGCTGCCGCATATCCAGCACCGTCTGCTAATTTCTGCACTTGAAATTGTACTTCAAAATAAGCATTGTACCAATCGTAAAATGCCGATCTGTCATTAATTGTAAATTTGTAACCATTTTTAGTTTGGTGTTGAGCATTAGCTGGTGCTCTGATTGCATCATCCAGCTGGAAGCGCACTAATTCATTTCTCTGAAGATATTCACTCGATCTAAAAGCCATTTTATATTATACTATTTTCTTTTCTTTTTCGAATGCTCCGAATTCCCTGCCCAGATATTAATCTGTTCAATATATCATCAGCACTCTCTCCGAAGGAGCTCTCTCCGAAGGAGCTCTCGCTGGGGCGGACCGGGGATGACGCAGGGGCTGGCCGTGATTGTGTTGGTTGTTTTTTCTTTCTCGGGCCGCCATGGCGGCCCGGTCTCATATTTCCCAGTTTTTTCATTATCAGATCACCAGATTTTTCAGATATTTTTTTGCCTATTTTATCTCCAGCGTGAGAAATACCTGATTCCAATGCTTTTTTCGCAACGGGTTTCGCGAATTTCTTGAAAACTGCGGGATGCTCTGTTTGGCCACTTATTTTGAATTTCGCGGCATTCTTTGGGCCAAACTCAGTCAACGTATGCCTCGTGAATGTCCCGACATGCTTGTGACTTCACCAACACCTTCATTTCCACGTAACGCACACAAACGCAGCCTCTGGTGGGTCTTAACGTAACCTCTGAAACACCGTTTTTCACCCTGTCACTACCATACTGTGTTCCGGGCGGGAAGCTCTGTATGGCCACTTTTGTTGGATTTCCCGGCATTCTTTGGGCTAAACTCAGTCAACGTATGCCTCTTAAATGTACCGACATGCTTTGTGACTTCACCACACCTTCATTTCCACGTAACGCACACAAACGCAGCCTCTGGTAGTTCTTCTCGTAACCTCTGAAACACTGTTTTTCACCATGTCAGTACCATGCCGTGTTCCGGGCGGGAAGCTCTGTTTGGCCCCTTTTGTTGAATTGTCCGGCAATCTTTGGGACAAACTCAGTCAACGTATGCCTCTTGAATGTCCCGACATGCTTTGTGCCTTCACCAACACCTTCATTTCCACGTAACGCACACAAACGCAGCCTCTGGTGGGTCTTCTCGTAACCTCTGAAACACCGTTTTTCACCCTGTCACTACCATACTGTGTTCCGGGCGGGAAGCTCTGTATGGCCACTTTTGTTGGATTTCCCGGCATTCTTTGGGCTAAACTCAGTCAACGTATGCCTCTTAAATGTACCGACATGCTTTGTGACTTCACCACACCTTCATTTCCACGTAACGCACACAAACGCAGCCTCTGGTAGTTCTTCTCGTAACCTCTGAAACACTGTTTTTCACCATGTCAGTACCATGCCGTGTTCCGGGCGGGAAGCTCTGTTTGGCCCCTTTTGTTGAATTGTCCGGCAATCTTTGGGACAAACTCAGTCAACGTATGCCCCTTGAATGCCTCGACTTACTTCGTGACTTCACTAGCACCTTCATTTTCACGTATCGCACGCAAACGCAGCCTCTGGTGGGTCTTCTCGTAACCTCTGAAACATCGTTTCTTACCCTGTCACCACCACACTGTGGTCCGGGCGGAAAGCTCTGTTTGGCCACTTATTTTGAATTTCCCGGCATTCTTTGGGCCAAACTCAGTCAACGTATGCCTCTTGAATGTCCCGACATGCTTGTGACTTCACCAACACCTTCATTTCCACGTAACGCACACAAACGCAGCCTCTGGTGGGTCTTCTCGTAACCTCTGAAACACCGTTTCTTACCCTGTCACTAAAACACTGTGGTCCGTGCGGGAAGCTCTGTTTGGCCCCTTTTGTTGAATTTCCCGGCATTCTTTGGGCCAAACTCAGTGAACGTATGCCTCTTAAATGTCCCGACATGCTTGTGACTTCACCAACACCTTCATTTTTACGTATCGCACACAAACGCAGCCTCTTGTGTGTCTTCTCGTAACCTCTGAAACATCGTTTTTCACCCTGTCACTACCATACTGTGGTCCAGGCGGGAAGGTATGTTTGGCCACTTTTGTTTCATTTCCCGGCATTCTTTGGGCCAAACTCAGTCAACGTATGCCCGCTGAATGTCTCGACATACTTCGTGACTTCACTAGCACCTTCATTTTCACGTATCGCACACAAACGCAGCCTCTGGTGGGTCTTCTCGTAACCTCTGAAACATCTTTTCTTACCCTGTCACTACCACACTGTGGTCCGGGCGGGAAGCTCTGTTTGGCCCCTTTTGTTGAATTTCCCGGCATTCTTTGGGCCAGACTCAGTGAACGTATGACTCTTGAATGTCTCAATATAGTTCTTTATTTCACTAGCACTGTCAATTTCACGTTTCGCACACAAACGCAGCCTCTGGTGGGTCTTCTCGTAACCTCTGAAACACCGTTTCTCACCCTGTCACTACCATACTATGTTCCGGGCGGGAAGCTCTGTTTGGCCACTTTTGTTGGATTTCCCGGCATTCTTTGGGCTAAACTCAGTCAACGTATGCCTCTTAAATGTACCGACATGCTTTGTGACTTCACCAACACCTTCATTTCCACGTGACGCACTCAAACGCAGCCTCTGGAAGGTCTTCTCCTAACCTCTGAATCACCGTTTTTCACCATGTCACTACCATACAGTGGTACGGGCGGGAAGCTCTGTTTGGCCCCTTTTGTTGAATTGTCCGGCATTCATTGGGCCAAACTCAGTCAACGTGTGCCTCTTGAATGTCCCGACATGCTTTGTGACTTCACCAACACCTTCATTTCCACGTAACGCACACAAACGCAGCCTCTCGTGGGTCTTCTCGTAACCTCTGAAACACCGTTTTTCACCCTGTCACTACAATACTGTGGTCCGGGCGGGAAGCTCTGTTTGGCCCCTTTTGTTGAATTTCCCGGCATTGTTTGGGCCATACTCAGTCAACGTATGCCCCTTGAATGTCTCGAGTTACTTCGTGACTTCA
Source organism: Cladopsammia gracilis (assembly GCA_022457155.1). Lineage (NCBI taxonomy): Eukaryota > Metazoa > Cnidaria > Anthozoa > Scleractinia > Dendrophylliidae > Cladopsammia > Cladopsammia gracilis. The sequence continues at coordinate 62,195 of JAJGOT010001024.1, forward strand.
CTAGCACCTTCATTTTCACGTATCGCACACAAACGCAGCCTCTGGTGGGTCTTCTCGTAACCTCTGAAACATCGTTTCTTACTCTGTCAGTACCACACCGTGGTCCGTTCGGGAAGCCCTGTTTGGCCACCTTTGTTGAATTTCCCGGCATTCTTTGGGCCAAACGCAGTCAACGTATGCCCCTTGAATGTCCCGACGTGCTTGTGACTTCACCAACACCTTCATTTCCACGTAACGCATACAAACGCAGCCTCTTGTGGGTCTTCTCGTAACCTCTGAAACACCTTTTTTTCCCTGTCACTACCATACTGTGGTCCGGGCAGGAAGCTCTGTTTGGCCACTTTTGTTGAATTTCCTGGCATTCTTGTGCATTCCCGGCATTCTCTCATTCCCGACATGCTTGTGGCTTCACCAACACCTTCATTTCCACGTAACGCACACAAACGCAGCCTCTGGTGGGTCTTCTCGTAACCTCTCAAACACCGTTTCTTACCCTGTCACTACCACACCGTGGTCCGTGCGGGAAGCTCTGTTTCTCCCCTTTTGTTGAATTTCCCGGCATTCTTTGGGCCAAACTGAGTCAACGTATGCCCTTTGAATGTCTCGACCTTCTTCGTGACTTCACTAGCACCTTCATTTTCACGTATCGCACACAAACGCAGCCTCTGGTGGGTCTTCTCGTAACCTCTGAAACATCGTTTCTTATCCTGTCACTACCCACTATTTCCACGTAACACACACAAACGCAGCCTCTGCTGGGTCTTCTCGTAACCTCTGGAACACCGTTTCTTACCCTGTCACTACAACACTGTGGTCCGGGCGGGAAGCTCTGTTTGGCCCCTTTTGTTGAATTTCCCGGCATTCTTTGGGCCAAACTCAATCAACGTATGCCCCTTGAATGTCTCGACATAGTTCGTTACTTCACTAGCACCTTCATTTTCACGTATCGCACACAAACACAGCCTCAGGTGGGTCTGTTACGCCACAAAATGTAATAATTGACGCAAAATGTAATAGTAACCCAAAATGTAATAACTTTTGACGCAAAATGTAATAGTAACCCAAAATGTAATAACTTTTGACTCAAAATGTAATAAACTAAAGTAACGCAAAATGTAATAACTTCAGTTTTACAAACGCCACCTATCAATCAAGTTGTACACGTCATCGATCACGTGACTAGATCGAAAATCGCTTATATCTCCGTTTCAATTATACAAGTCAACGTATTAACCAGAAACACTTGGCAACCATATTGAAGAGAGTAAGAAGCCCCTTCCAGCAAAGTATAAGTTGGATATCGAGCGTTTGCCGAGCGATGAAGATAAACCTGGAACCTTCGAAGTAACGAACAGAAAGCTATATCAAAATGGCTACAAAAGGATTAAGAACGGCAATAAAAATAACACCAAACACCGTAAGTTCACATTGTCTCCTTCTATGCATATAGTAAGGTCTGAGAAGTCGAAATCTCTGAGCTTTCCTGGGAGAGGGGGGTGAATCGGTCTACGGATCTCAGGACTGCGGATTCAGAGCAAAATTTTAACGGATTTTGGGATCATGTCCTGCAAATGCAGCATATTTATCCATTTTCGGGCCCCAGATTTTGGTTTTTGTTAATTACAAAGTTCAGGTGGTGAATTTCAACCCTCTTTAGAAATTTGTTTTGTTTTTATTTTCATGGCCGAAACGTTTTGCTAAAACACAATCTCATACAAGGCTACTGTAAAATAATTCGTGGTTTCGGATTTGTGAATTTTATTTTTGTGGATCAACGGATTCAAGTACAAATGGATTGGTGGATTTGTGTACCCTTATTCACTTCCCTCCTGAGAGCAATGATCAGAAATAGAGCCCACATTCGTGGCAGTTATTCTCGTTTGTCTGTGTTGCGAAATGACTCGAAACCAAGTGAAAGGTGTTTAAGTCAACAGGTAAACCCGTCTCGCGGTTAACATAGCCTGTGACGCAGTCTAGGTTAACAAACATAGATCAATAAACCGGCTGAAACAAAATGGCTGGCTGGTTTTTCATAAAGTCAATTTACTGGAAGAAATAAGTTTTTCTACATGCGATCCTCGTTCCTTTTTTTTACCACAAAATGTTGCGTTGTATAATAAAACGGAAATAGTAGATTTTTCTTCGATCTAGTCATGTGATCGATGACGTGTACAGCTTGATTGATAGGTGGCGTTTTTCGTTTCCAAGTATAGATGTTCATATGTGTACTGCCCCATTGAACTAGGACAAAACTGAAGTTATTACATTTTGCGTCAAATTCATTATATTTTGCGTTACTTTAGTTTATTACATTTTGCGTCAAAAGTTATTACATTTTGGGTTACCGAGTTTATTACATTTTGCGTCAAAAGTTATTACATTTTGGGTTACTATTACATTTTGCGTCAAAAGTTATTACATTTTGGGTTACTATTACATTTTGCGTCAATTATTACATTTTGGGTTACTATTACATTTTGCGTCAATTATTACATTTTGTGGCGTAACAACATCACCCAAAAAATAGGAAATTCACCCAAAAAGTCGAAAAATCACCCGCACTGTAGGGATATCTCCCAAAAAGTCGGCGAAATTTAGACATTGTACCATTGAACCATGATATTGACCCAAAATCTAGGCTCAACCCCTTTGGAAAAATCTAAGATAGCCTTCAACGAAGTTTGACATCTCCAAACAGGGTCACGATGACCTTCTGACCACTGTAAAACATCACCAAACTTCATTTCCAAGTTCATTTTGACCATACACAAACTTAGAAGAAATTTGAAATTTTGACCCAAAATGTTGGGACAAGCCCTTTGGAATAAAATCCAACATGGCCGCCAACCGAGTTTGACATCTCCAAATATGGTCAAGATGACCTTGTGACCACTGTAAAACATCACCAAACTTCATTTCCAGGTCCATTTTGACCATAATGCTGTTGCATGGTCGTTTAACGCTATAAAAAGAGTAAAATTACGGAGCAACAAAAAACTTGTACTCACTGCAAGAAAGACTTCGTGAAAAGGGACGTCATGAAGTGATCACCCAAATGTCATATAATAAACTCAAACGAAAAAAAATCAAAAAATCAGGGTTTTATCGTATTCAGACTTGTTAGACATTGTTGGAAAGCTCATGAAATAAGCAACAACATTAGTAAGGTTTGGTGTCCATTGCGTGGGAACTACGTCATGTCGCGGTCACCGAAACCTCCCTACTTGCTGGTTTACTTCCCTACACTTTGGTTGATGTTTGTACACTATGGTTGATTTTCCTACAATAAACATTTTAAATTTCTTTGAGACTTTTATACTTGTAAAGTGTCCAGAAATGATGTATGGCGCCATTTAGGCGTGTTTGGAAGCATTCTAGACGTGTTTTGAATATTTAAAAGTTTGTCTGATGGCCATGTTGGATTTTTGGCAGTGGTTGACCTCCCTACTTTTTGTTTTTTCCCCTACACTTTTTTTCAAAAGTTATTCCACAATAATCTTTACCAAGATATTTTTTACCCTCAACCGCTGTCTGAAAATCACCCAGGATAGTGTCTGTTTCGACCAGTAAGATATGATTCAAACCAGGCCAACGTTTGAGATCTAACTCCATAAAACGCAAGTTTCTGGAGGAGAATAGAATGGTCCATGGTGTCAAAAGCTTATTTTAGTTCTGAAAATATCACACCATTCAGGAGAGATTTATCTATATTCTTAATCCACTCATTTGTTTCCTCCAATAAGGTGGTTTCTGTTAAAAACCCTGGTCTGAATCCTGATTGCGACTCCGTTAAAAGTTTATTTTCATTTAGATAGCCATAAAACTAATTGAATATAACTCTTTCAATCAGTTTACTGACAACAGGTAAAACTGAAATTGGCCTGTAATTATTAGGATCAGCCTTGTCACCATCTTTAAAAACTGGGGAGACTCTAGCATGTTTCCATTCATCCGGTACAATTCCAGTAACAATTGAAAGATTGATTATGAAAGTCAAAGAATAAGTGATTATAGGTGCAGCTTCTTTCAAGAGGCGCATCGCTATATTGTCAAGCCCACTAGCCTTGTTTAAAGGTAGCTTGTTGATGAGACTAAAAATGTCTGCATAAGTTGTTTGTTTGAGAGTTTGGGTGCTTTTGAGTTTTGGGGTGTTCTGGCTTCTGGTGCTGTTAGATGTCAGGGCAAGTATATTACAACCATATGGCCGCCAGATTCCCCATAACTAAACCGATAGGAGTGCGGGTGAGACCGGTGAGAATAGATTACTAAGCAGTGCTCCCCTCTAGTTTTTAAACGATTATGAATCTATTGATAAGGTGAATAACAAAACAACCTTATTCGTATTTTGGTATTTTAATAAAATGTTCAAATATCTGCCCTTAATACAAATGCTAAATCAATCAATCTTTATTTGCCCCAATAATGTTATTCACAAAGATGCTATATTATAGTGTCTTGAAAGGAGCAGGAGCCCTCAACAAACCCTCCTAGGCTTTACGGGGAGAGCTCCTGTTACAAAGTTGATACTACATTTCAAAAAAAAAAAAAAAAAAAGAAAAGAATACATATGGCTGTAAATAATCAAAAGTGTACAATCTTATGAATTTCAGTACAATATATTCCGACATAAGATACAAGGCAATGTCGAATAAGAGATGTTTATTTTTTTATTTTATAAGAGATGTCCAATATTTTCGCCACAACCCGGGCAGAAGGGTTATAATATAATTAGTAACGTCTAAACCTATGGAAAGACTTACAATGGTCACTTTTAGGATATCTGCTACCTCAAATAAATACTCAGAACTTCTTCAGTACTTTGACAGCCTCGCTGTCAAAAATCGATTCAATTACGATAAATCTCAGTTTAAAATCTTCGAAGGCTTTTTTATAAGAAGCATTTTTCTTAAATATTAATTGCTGTATTTTCTCTTTATCAATTCTAGGATTTAGGAAGTACCTGTAATCAAAGTTTCCTTTTACAAAAAAATCACTCCTAATTTTTGTTTCTGGTGCACCCATACTCAACTGAATAGCATGACTTTCCCCATCGATTTGCATGACAATATCCCACCCAGTCGCCATCTCGCCCATAAACATACGTGGCTCTTCACTGATCTGATCAGGGTAAGATCTGCCTTTGACAGACTCGACACCTAAAGGGAAAAAGGGCACCTCCAGGGATTCTCTGATTAACTTGGTTGACTTCTTGTCATAAACGAAGTAGTCTAATTCGCTTATGGTTGGAAACTTTGCTTTACAAAGCAACTCGAACAGGTTACCAACAACAGCTTGAGATGGAATCGGTAAATTGTGCACTTCTCTCATCTAAAGAAATAACAAAATTACCACTGTTAATAATTTTTGTAGGTTAATTAAAATACAAGCTGCTGCCAGTCAAACCTTCCTGTGCGACCACTTTTCCAAAATATCAAAATTTCCCGTCAAATCACCAGTCGTAACGTCTCGTAAGCGACCGTGGCCACTTTTGGGTCTGATGGTTGGAAATTTTCTACTGTTTTTAATCTCCGATAAGCGACCACTTCACGCGATCCCGGCTCACTACGGGTGCGAAATGGGCAATGAGACGCCGTGCAGCCCTGATATAACAAAATTTGTTCTTAAATTAGGGACCGGTCAATAAGGAAGGGGGGGGGGGGGGGGAGCACAGAGATGGTGGGTCACCTCGTTTTCAGCCTTCCTAATGGGGTGGGTCAGGCTATTTTGAGCCTCACAAAGGGGTGGCTCATCATATTTTAAGCCTTTGTACATTGAAATACAGCAAACTCCCAAAACCTTCTGTTAGCCTAGGGGCATGAAAGTCCTTGCAAAATCTACATAAAACTTGCAGGGAAAGGCCATTTGAGCAAACAGAACCCTACAAGCTGAATTTGTAAGTTTGCAGTATTACTTGTTACTCATGCGCAAAGTGGCATGAGGTAAGGTTTCGGCTCCGTTTTTCTTGTTATTATTTTTTGTGTCACGATTTTGCATGCAAAATTATGCGCGCATATTTTAAATTGTGCATTTCCGGTTCATAGCTTTGCCCTTTACATTTCCGGTTTAGTGACTTCCGGCTACTCTCACTTCCGGCAAAACATCGTTACTGAAGTGTCACAACAGCGTCTCCTACTCGTCTCCTACAAGTAATGTTCACGTCAGGTATATATTATTTTCACAAGAATGACTGGCTTCATTGTGGTACCGACACTTCTCCATGTCGGACGTCTTGTTATCTTGTTTAAAATATAAATTACTTCTTTTCTTATGGTACATTGAAATATAAGACAAATATTTCTTACGCATGCGCATGACAAACATTTTCCGTCATCTGGTCTTATTGGTGTGTAAGTCAGTCCTGTATTTCTCCCATCGAAGTGTACCTTTGCTTTTATACTCAGCATACAACATGACGCCGAATTTGTCGCGATTCTGAAAAACTAAGAGCTGTTTTTAATCAGAGTTCTTCCGAGGCAAAAATGCCAAACATCGATCTCTCGCACTGGTAAGCATATTATCAATTTCTTCCCCTGTTTACTGCCGATTCTTTATTCGGAGCAGTCCTCGCTGCCTGTGGTGAGTAATTTCAAGAATTTTATAAAGAAAGAATAGAAACACGGCAAAACAGCGTCGTTACTTCAGCCCATCGGATTAAATAAACAAATTGGACTTGGGGACTGGACTTCTGTGGATTATGGACTGTGGAATGCGTGTCATAATAGAACGTTTTCCCGTAACCTGGTTTTAATATGAAAATGAGTTCTGTAACATGCTAATGAGCTTTTAAAATTCTAATGCGGTGACTAAAAAACGAATACCGCCACTGCAATTTGTGTTGAAAAATTTCTTACTCAATGAAAACACAACTTTTATCATTTTTCACCTTTTTCAAACATTGAAAACTACTGAATCACAATCTCGTGAAAATTAAACCATCCGGCAAAAAATGAACTGTGTGACAAACATCTAGAATGTTGTTTGTTTCACTTTCTACTTTCTTTACACATACACCATGTTATAAACTGAAACCATCATTTTATCAAACGCTACTTAAACCAAGCTTTTATCACAAATCACTGTGCATGCAAAAAATTAAATTCTGGGTGGATGGTATAGAATCACACATCACTGAGCTTTCTACTGAGTGGTTTGTAATTTAACTATTTTCGCAAGATAATTTGTGGTTGAGTAGTCTCAAGGTTTGCAAAGGCAAAACAAATTTGAAAACTTGTCAAAATGATAAAACGTGTGGTTTGGTTGAGTAAAAAATGGTTTAATACAAAATGCAGCATTATTTTCAAACAAATCACCGCATTAGACTGTTAAAAGCTCATTAGCATGTTACAGAATAATTATCATATTAAAACCAGGTTACGGGCATACGTTCTATTAATGTCGATTTTTACTGACTTTATCGCTTTTTGTGGTTACTAGGTTACTGGTAACCACTATGTTGTCGTCCGACTTTCCGACGCGCGAAGTTGTGCCGAGTTCACCCGATTGCTGTACGATGAGACAGTTCTGATAGCTTCCAATTGGACGACTCGATTGTCAAAAATTATACAGTTCTGTTTGTACGTCCGCGCTTTGGATCCGTGGGAAAGGTAAACGAAGCTTTTTCGTTCTTTTTACTGCTTTACCAAGCACAGCTTTCACCAAATGTGGCCAAGTATTGTTTTCAAAGATTATTTTAGGTTTTTTCGTGGTTTGGAAAAAGGTTTTATAGTTAAAAATGGAGCTGTGAATCGAAGTGTTTGTTTGCAGACCATGAGCTATCCGAACTCATGATTCAAACGCCGCCAGCATTTCATTTCTGTACTTTTGACCATTCAGAACTGCATTTTTGATTAGCGAAAGCATTATGCGAATTATCTTTCCGGATAAGATTAGCATTCTATTGCACAGAAAAGTCGGCAATTTTAGAAAGCATAATAAAAATAGGTTGCTGAATTGAATTATTTTGTGATGTTTATTATATTTTCGCAGACGCTAGCCGCGGTTCCGCACCGTAATTAGGATACAATAAATCGCCAAGACTTCCAGAAGCAGAAAATCACTGAATTCTGATGCGTTTGGCTCTTTTAATCAAAGGAAAGACATTTTCATTCAAGGAAATATGAGTTTCATTAAAACGTTTTGACCTTTAGAAAAAATATTTTGGATTCATGATCGCACAGCGCGCGATCGAATTACATTTCACACGCGATCGAATTACATTTTACACAAAATTTGCATGAAACGAAGCTTGGCTTTTAAAAACTAATATATGGCAAAATCAAAGCAGTTATTTAAGGAACTAGCTTTATAGAAGAATTTCATTTATTTGGTCTTGAAATCACAGGGTGTTTTTTCCATGATGCATCATGCAATATTTATTTTTAAAATGTTTCACCAATTTATTGCACTCATCACAACAGTTTTGACATTATAAAAGCAGAATCTCCTGAATGCGATTACCTGTATTTTTTTTCATTACCTGTATATTTTGGGCTTCCAAAAATTAATTCAAAATCCGGGCGGAGGGGGAGGGGTCAAAAAATCTTGCCATCCGTCTGTGGGGGGGGGGGGGGGGTAGGTGGATTCTTTTTGGAATAACCCAATGTAATGCAACTGATAATTCACGGTTTGGGAAGTATTAGACTAGTGTGGGTTTGATCAGGAATCAATGAGTGATGGTACAATGTGTGTCACGCAAAATTCGTTGAGGGGGGAGGGGTGCGTGACCCGTTTAAAATAAACGGTAAAACGTTCTTACGCAAGCGCATGAGTATAGGCTACTGGTTAGCCTCTTGTTTTTTAAGGTTTCAAGTAATTTGAGACCCAATCGCACAACATGCAAGTTTCAAAAGATATTGTATTTGGGGAACTTCATCAAAGAAGCAAAATTATTAGCTATTGTCTTCTGCTATTCTGATTGGTTAAGCACGAACATTTCCTAAAATTTATTTGACGCAAATGGATTTTCTTTATTTTTATAATGAAATATAATTATGAACCATCAGATCCTCCTCTATTCTTGAAACCAAAGATATTCTATGTGGGAAAGAGCCAATGCCGCAGAACAATGAAGTTTACTATAGTTCTTATGTGGAGCATTACTTAAAAGAGGATATGGACAAAAAACATGATGTGTTATCGTGTTCTGGGGGGTGGGTCATGTTATTGTCAGCCGATATCCTGGGGTGGGTCAGCAGAATTTATGCCCACATAAGGGGGTGGGTCATGCATTTTTGGGCCACCACTTTTCCAGCTGCTCCGGCCCACCCCCCCTATACTTATTGACCGGTCCCTTAGTTTTAGAGATTTGGTGGGGGTCTTAGATCTTAGTTTTAGAGATTTGGTGGGGTCTTAGGTCTTAGTTTTTAAGATTTGGTGGGGGTCTTAGGTCTTAGTTTTTGAGATTTGGAGGGGGTCTTAGGTCTTAGTTTTTTAGATTTGGTGGGGGCTTAGAATAGATCGTTTTCACTCACGTGATCAAAATCTTAGCAACCCGGTGGAAGTTTCAATACTCCATATTGATCTCATCAGTTGCCGGTATTTTATGATTTCTATCTAGTTTAGTGCAGTGCAGCTCATAAGTTTCGTGGATGGAAAACCCCACACATTGTGTGCAAAACTTTTGCATGATTAATTTGTTGAACGGCGGAATAACAGCCAATCAGAGTCGAAAAATGTGCTTGAAACATTGCATTCAATCAGAACAGATAAATTATTCATTTGGACCAGAGGTGCTGGACTCATGAATCCTCCTTTGCAGCTCAGAAAACAGACTTTTGCATACAAACTGATGTCAGAACCTAGAATTTCGTAATGAACTCCCACCCAGCCTTGGACGATTTTTAAAGGAGAAATTGCATAACTTTCAGCACTTGTAAAATCGCCAATTTTAATCCCAGATATCTCTATCTTTAATAGAGTGTTTTCACTCACGTGGTCTGCAGCTATGCTAATTTATTTGAACAAAACAAAGTGTTTGCATTAGAAAAGAGTTCAATCCCCACAGGATTAGCTTGGGACACCAATATGGCCGCCGTTTTATCATTTTGGGACACCAACATGGCCGCCGTGATGTCATGTGAAAACACTCTATAGCAGTTATGTATTATAAAACTGAATAGAACAATTCTTGCTACATAAACTCGTTAAATTAGTGTCAAAAATTAAAAGTTGAATTTCATTTTCTGCTTAAAAATTTACATGATAATGATAAACCACCATTGATAGTGGACTTTCCCTTCTATACTTTAGCATGCAGAAATGAGATACTTACCATTTCCAAGATGATTGGCGGCTCCTTTGAGACAAAGGCCAGAGAAGCGTCCCTTGCTAATGGGCTCATTGCTTTAATAAAATGCTTATCATCACATACTTCTTCTTTAAGCAAAGTCCAGGGGATTTTTGGAAGGAAAATGGGCATCTTTTGGCTTTCAATGGCCTCCCCACTGGCAAGATGAGTAAGAACTTTTCTGTAAATGCTTTGTTCTTGAGGGGTTTCATAGTCCCGAGAATCTGAATGCAGGTATTCGATCATCGACGATTTTTTGGTTGTCTTAAACTTCTTGAAAAGATCTGTAAAGCTCATGGCTGTATTCTGTTTCTCTTCCAGATAAGAAACGAACTCCTGAACATCCTTCATATTATACCCCAAATACTCAAGAACTTCCTTTTTCTCCTCTTCAAGGACAGCAAACTTCAATTTCTTTAATTCCTGAAGGGGCAAATGGAAAAGATGAACAAACATTGTTTCTTTGTCCCACGCTCATGACATACGAATTGATAACTTTAACCCTTTGACTCCCAGAGTCAATTATGGAGACATGTCATGTAGTTCTAACTTTTGAGTCTGTGGACAAAATCCTATGGTGTGACTATTCAAATGAAACCTCTTTGGCAGTACTTTTGCATGGTATCATTTGTTCTAACTTTTGAGTCTGTGGATGAAATCCTAAAGTGTGACCATTCAAATGAAAGCTACTGAGCAGTACTTTCCTGTGGTACTGTTTATTATGCTGTACAAGGTGGTTCTAACTTTTGATGAAATCCTATGATGTGACCATTCAAATGAAACCTCTTTGGCAGTACTTTTGCATGGTACCATTTGTTTTTTAATATTTTACAAAATGAAATTGGGATTTTTCTTGAATTTTGACTTTTGGCACTCTTGGGAGTGAAAGGGTTAACAGATCACTGACTTTCATTTATTTGTCTCCTTCCAGAGAAACCGAAATAATCATAAAAAAAACAATACTCTATTACAATGTGATTTTTTTGACTTGCCAAATTTTCGGTTTTATTTAAAAACCTTTCTTAGGGCAACTGACATGGAAACTTTGGAAAACAAACAGAGTAAACGTTTACATACAGATAAAAAAAGTTGGCATGAGATGTTATACACATACAAGAGAATGGAAATAACACGAGATAAAAAGTAACAACAGCAATAGACAAACACATTCAAGACAAGAACAGAAAGAGCGTGTGCAAAAGTCAGCAACCAATATGTATCATGAGAGCCACTTTACTTCCTCTGCAAACAGAAAAATCATCAACATTATTATTAAGACCTGATGGACTAAGAAATTTAAGTCTGTAAGTCCATTGGGCTCCCCTTTCTCTGAATGAAAGCATTTTCTATCTTCAATCTAACATGCCTACAAAATCCAGGAGATGCAGTCTTCAAGGAGTATGGTGTACACAAAGTAGGACCTCTTTGCAAGCAGTTCTAGTTTGATAAAGACCACGATCTTGCTCAGTGGCACAAAGTCAAGTACCAGATGTCATTGTGGAAGGTACCCTCCACCATTCTGAGAGGAAAGGACGATATGTCACCAACTGAGTTCATCCTCTCATCATGCATGTATTAACTTCTCCACATTGTGGCTGCTGCCCAGATTTGCCTGACCCAGCTTACACACTGTATGTCAAATGCAGCAGTAGAGAGGGTGAAAAAAAGGCTGAGAAGTTTCCTCAAGAACGATATGTTGGCCCTGTCTTCTGCATGTTTCACTGAACGGTCCTTCCCACCAGTCTGAGCGAAAATCCTTTCACGCATTAAAACAGAACAAAAGGAGTTATATGTGGTAAGGAGGGTGACAAAATTACGATCACACCATGCGAGATGACGTGTGATGGGTAAGAATCACAATGCTTCTCATGGGCTGTCCGACTAACATGATGCAAACACTACTCAGCTATATAAACAGTCATTCTGCAACTAAAAAAAACAACTGATCTGCTCTCACTCACTGAGCACTGAATGCAACTAACGAAGGAAACCACTTAAGTTTCTGAAACCGGTCTTGCTAATAAAGTTCTTTTCAGAACATAATGGGGGACAGCCATTCATGCAGAAATAAAAATGGCCAGCCAACCATCCTGAATCTTCATAACTGATTCTCACAAACCTATAGCTGGCTCCATACAACCTGCAACCTTAAAAGGACACCCCATTATGGGGCCTTGCTCATTTCCTAGAGTTCCGGTTGTTGCTTGCCGGAAGGTCAATAATCTCTCCAAACGACTTTCTAGCCTGAGGGATTAGAGTTAATGACAGGACAATTTATCTCTCCAAATGACTTTAAGTCTGAGGGTTTAAATTCCTGAACTGAATACTGTCAGAATGATAGTGTTATATACGGTAAGGAGAGTGACAATAAATTATTACAAACAAAACAGATGCTCCCAAAGGTTGGAGGATCAGACCATGAAGGCAGTCTCTACCACCCAGCTGCAAAGGTTTGCATTGGTGTTGAAGTTGAACTTGCAGATGACCTTCAAACTTCTGAAGCCGTGGAAGACAGTGAAGTATTTTTGGAGTATGAGCTTCATCGTCTTGTCCAGGTTACAGCCCAACCAGTTACTAGTGATTGTGAGTTATGTCATGATGCACTGGATGCTATTGGATATTGTAGATGTGGAATCTGGAATCTGGTGTAGATTCTGACTTTGAGTTTGATGTGGAGGATGACAAGTAATGTTTTCAGCTGCCAAAACTCACTGTTTTAATTGCCACAAAAGTTTATTCCTTAAAACGACAGAGGAAGAGCTGCTGTTTCTTTGGACACAGTCTTAATGATAAAAGCCATGTGCCAGGTAGTGGTTTTTGTTTGTTATTTATGGAAAGCCACTATTAAATAAAACCAACAATTTGGCATGTCTGAAATCCAGTGTCTTTTTATGATGATTATGTGCTAAATCTGGTAAAGCATGATACGAAACAGCCTCGGATTAAAGGCCCCCACAAGCAAGGAAACACTGTTCCCTAAAATAATGTTTCCCCATCAAACATTGTGGTGGAAACAAAATTTGTTTCTGAAAAACAAAAATGTTTCTGAAATTTTTAAGAAACATTTGGTTTCCACAAATATTGCTTGTGTGTGCAAATGTGGAACCAGTTTGAGTAACAGCATTTCCCAAAAACGTTTCCTCAATTGCAACGCTTTATGGGTAATTTCTGCATAAACCTATTTAACTACAAAATACTAGTACCTACTTTTTCAAACTCTTCCTTGGTGACATCTTTATCGGGCGAGAGAATAAACATATTTTGCACTAGAGACTCTGAAGATACAAAATTATTGTTGAACAATTTCTTCAGGCCATGTCTTGAAGCTGCAGCCACAATTAACCAATCCTAGAAATAAAATAAAAATTATTGACCTACATGTAACAGCAACATAATGCATTATTTTAGTATTTTCCAGAGTGAAATTTTCATAAACTGTCAATAGTTAAACAAGATAGTCTGGTATAAAAGGGGCCTGGTCAGGCCATTCTCACACCCATTTGTCAATCAACCATCAAAGCCGAATTACCGACAAACAACCTGCGCTTTTTCTACATGTAGGAGTGTTACTGATAAAATTCGTTTAATTTTTGCTAAGAATGTTTTGTTATAACATTAACAAATTATATCTTATTTTGGTTAATGATATATTTTGGTTTCATGAGATTTTGAAGCATGTTCAGTTTGCAGTACGCTTGACTCCATAATGTGTCACGGCTGCAAGGGAACAAATTTGCATTTCGCACCCGAAAGGTGTGAAATGTGGGAGGTGCCATCCCTTTTGTAGCGGAACTTCTTGTTTAAAAATTGTTACACCAGTGTCTAGTCCAGGGTTTGTTTAGCCTGCAAGAGCATCTGTTTCTTGAGGTTCCTTTTTCACCTGCCAAGAAAAACCATCTGCAAAATGAAGCTGGCAAATGATTTCTGCGATGACAAAGTTTGTTCTGTGTCTGACCAATTAATTTTCAAATTAGAACCAGTAAGCACACAGATCCTGCTTGCGGCAGGTGATAACATCCTGTACACATGTGCAAGGACAAAAGGACTGCATAAAGGCGTGCAAGGAAAGCTTCCGGTACCCAAGTACATGCACAGCAAGCAATGAAAATAAATGTTTCCTTGTTTTCTGTGCGAAGCAATAGTATCAAATGGACAAAAGTATTTGGGAAAATTACTATTAATATGACATTTTTAAATCTTTCCCTTAACTCATTTACACCTAGACCAGCCAAAACCCCCCATGGGGGGGGGGAAGGAGGGGGGGGGGCATGGACCTTGTAACACTTGTGATGTCCTTACTTGTCACACCAGGAGATGGTTTTGATAATCAGCTAATAAAATAGGAAAAAGGCTTCCAAAGCATGCCTAAATGAGCATGATGGCATATTAAACTGGGCAAAAGGAACAGACAAAAACACAACCTGCAATGTTCTTGCATAGTAAAATGTGAATAGTTTGCCTCAAAACTAAGGATTTTTTTATACCATAAGACTTGTCTTGAGCAGTGTAAACTGTCAACAAAATGTTCAACATACCGATCCATCACCTTTCCTGATTTCTTTAAAAATGTGATGCAGCACACGATATTCACGGCTTTCAGCTGAAGGTAACCGCTGAATGTTATCCAATAACAGGGTTGTCCTTTCCTTGTTCAAATACCTACGAAGTAAAATGTCCACATCTTCACTAGGAATCATGTCTGGGCTTACCTGCAAGAGATTACATTGAACATATTAAGCAACGCATCCATCAAACTTTTGGAGTTTAAAGGGACAGTGTTAATGAAATTACGTTTTCCTTCCTTCAATGTGCCAAAATCCACAAAGTATACGTGTACAACTAAATTAGATAAAAATTCTACAGAGCAAAACAGAACAAGTGTTTTGGGGAAGAAGTGCAAGATTACAAGGACAACCACTTGCTTGATGAAAATGGTATCAACTTACCTGTAGATTGCAGGGAACAAAAACAAATACGTCAAGCCTATACTGTTCAAACTGCTTATACTTACATAGTGTTTTACAAGAGTGTCCCTAACTTCTGGTGTCTTCTGCAGCTTATAGAGCCTTTGTAGCAGATATGATTTTCCAACTCCCTTAGCCCCTGTCAATAAGACATTAATCAATGGCACGTGATTGCATTGTAGAACAGACATTAAAAAATTAATAGGTAATACAATCGAGCCCTAGTCTGCGGTGTTTTCAATCCAGGTCTAGAAAAAAATCACAAAGGGTACAATCATTTAAGCGATGCTGGAATTTTTCCTGCATCAAATGATAATGAAAAGCTGGTTGTTCAATCTTTGAATAGAAAACAAAAGGAGTTTTTTTTTTATCACGTGTTGCACTCTGTTAAAATAAATGATGAAGAGCAACTGACACTATTTCTAAGTGGTGGTGCTGGTGTAGGGAAGACAACAGTAACACATTGTTTATATGAAGCTCTTGTTAGCTATTTTGATAGTAAACCAGGTGAAAATCCAGACAAAATTAAAGTGTTAAAAGTTGCCCCAACTAGCAAGGCAAGTTACATTATTTGAGGAAATATGATTTACAGAGTCTTCAGGGTTCCAGTGAATGGTGGGTTTCAATTTTCTAAGCTTCAGTGTGACGATTTGAATACTAAGGGAGAGCTAAGAGCTAAGGAGCTAAGGAAGAGCTAAGAGCTAAGGAAACTACAGGTTATGTTTATTGATGAGATTTCAATGGTAGGAAGTCGATATAATAATTTCCTAAATTTGCGGTTGCAAGAAATTATGGGTAGTACAAAAATATTTGGAGGTGTATCAATTATAACTGTCAGAGATCTTTTTCAGTTAAAACCAGTTTTTGATAAGTGGATTAGTTTTTAAACTCTGATGAAGGTTATGGACCTTTAGTTTGAATATCTGGCAAAATTACTTCAAGATGTTTGAACTGACTGAAATCATGAGACAAAAAGATGACAGAAGTTTTGCTGAACTTTTAAATCACATTAGAGAAGGTATTATCATACAGATGAAGATGTTGATGTGTTGAAAACAAGAGTTTGTAATTGTGTTTGCAAAATGAGTCATTGTTTAATAAAGATTCACTCATATAGTTTCACAAATGACAGTGTGACTGCTTATGATATCAATTTTGTGAACTCACTGTGTGATAAAGTGTACATGTTCAGACATAATGACAGCATTGCATAATTGCAAAAACTTACAGGAGATAGCCCAGAGGATACTTTGATTACTTGAATTGGGCTGAAATCATCTTGTAAAGTAAATAAACATTTAAAAATTACATTTACTGTACTGCAGCATTCTCCCAAGTCTCGAAAAATCCATTTCAATTCCCCATTTTGGTACTGAAGCACTCAAAATGTGAAAGATCATTCCATCACATTCAAGAATTTGATATCCACATTTCCAGAGTATTCTTTGGTGCTTTATCTTTCCATTTTGAACTCCAAAAAGGTATACGTGGAATGACAGAAGAGAGAAACAACATTTGATCTTGACAGGACCCTGAAACACTCTGACTATTCTCAGCTACAATGGTATGCTTGCTGTCATCTGAAACTCCCAAGTGATTTCAGACTATATCGTTTGAGCCCTCACGTGCTAATCTCCTGTGCTCCCATTGGTTATGAGCGTGATCCATTGTTACATTACTAACATCGGAAATTTCAGCCTGATAGCTAATGCGTATACAGCTATTTCAATTAACATTGTCGGATGAAAGCTCAAAGCCAAGACCACAAGGTAGTATTGGGTAGCTGTAAATAGCCATTGCATAAGAATCCCATACTACCTTGCGGTCTTAGCTTTTCGCCTTTTTCATGCGACAATGTTAATAGAAATAACTGTACACATACATGTATGGCAAGCTGTTGAAGTAATTAGAAGTACTGCTGGCTATAACTATCCGGGTCTCCGAAAATTATCTTCACAAATTGACAAACTTGACTCTTAAATTTTGCTGGCATGTAATCACACAGGAAACCCAAGATGCAAGATTAGAACTAATTCCATGTGCACTGGCAGCAATAAAAAACTGGGGATATGCAACTTCAAAACTAGCTAAATTCTTGCTCATAAAAAAATCAGAGTGAGTGTCATATCTTACCAACCACAAAAGTACAGGGCTTTGATCTCCTTAAAAAATCTGTTCTCTTAAAAAAAACATCAGCTGCTCTGTGCTCAATGCCCCTAATGAAACAGTTCCTTGCTGCCAATATTCTGGACTTGAGGACCACCTGGGCACCGGCTCTGAACATAGTTCTGATATTGGAATGACTGTTAAAAGGGAAAACATTACAAAGGTTAAAATTTATAATGGTTTAGGCAGACAACAGTGTCAGTTAAAAGTCCAATTTACACTGTGCTGGTTCCCAAAGAGGTTTCAGGCCCCAGCCCAAAAAGACATGCCCACATCTTGAGGATTAAGTCACTTTAATCCCCGAGATAAAAATGTTCTCCACGCCGCCATTTTGGTTTTGCATATAACAAGCATCACCAAGCTAAAACCAAGAACTTTTAATACCGCAACCAGTGTGGAAACAGACTGAATAAAGGGATTGACAGTGATTGGAATGTTTCAATGTCAAGATACACACAAAATTAATATGCTACTATGGAGACATTTTATGTCATCGTGCAAACCTTTCTACCACAACCCTGTAATGTGATCCTATTTGGTCGATTGGTGAGGATTGTCGTTTCCATTGAGAAGGTATTTAGCTTTGTGACCCATCTTTGTCAATTAATTTAACTAATGAATCAATGAAATAAAGAAAGGACAGCCATTTTTCTGCCAGCTCACTGTAAAATTAACCATATGGAATCTAAACAGCTATTAATAATAACTATTTTCTAATCAAAATAAGCGTTTTTAGTGAATTGGATTGTTTTGTCTTCCTGTAGTTGTTCATTACGATGTTCAATTCAATGTAAGCTAAGTCAAAATACGTTTAACATAATGCACGCAAATAGTAGGAGTATAAATTAAGAATGACGTCGAAAAAAATTCCCTGTACAGTATGTTGCCCAGTATCTGACCTGTACCAGTATCTGACCAGTTAAAAAATCAGGGTTTTCATTAAGAATTGTTGTAGCAGGAGAATAGTGTAAAGTAACAGGAGAATATTAATGAAAGAGCAAAGATAGCTACATATTGCCCTCGAAATTTAGTCGGAGAATTCTGTGTAGTAGGCAGAGAATTCTCCAATCTCCGATGCCTAATGAACACCTTGAAAAATAATTTCAATTTTTGCGACGTGCTTATTAATTTCCGGCAAACGAAGTATTCTGAAAGGAAGCCGAACATTTCAGCTTGAGAAACACTTGAAGAGTGACATTTTCATGGCTAATATTTATGCTTTTCACTGCGCAGTGAAACTATTGCTGTTCAATTAGGGGTCTGTAAAATGAGATATTTGCAAAGGAACTGTTGGATATTTGAAGTGACGATACTCAAAGAAGTCAAGTGGTCAGAATATCGATTAATTCTTCTTGAAATTTAATTTTTCTAGAAAAAAGGAGGGCAGAAACATTCACTTAGTCTTGATTTAGTATGCCCAGTATCTGACCAGTTTTTTCTTTTCTGTGCAAAATCGTGCCGCAGTAGAAGCAATAGCGGAGAATTTACTTTTTTGATTAATTTGTAATAATAGCATTCAACCATACAACATGTAATGGCCGTTAATGGGGATCTATTACTTCAAGCCTTTCTGCTTTTCTTTAGACTCCTCATCACTTCTTGTGTTTAATTTGTTTAATATTACACATTATTGTAGACAAGTGATGGAAGTAATAAAGTTACAAGTTACAAATAAGTATGTATTAACTAGCTGTTGTGGTACGTTGGAATAGGGAACGCCATGAGTTGTCAAGTACCAAATTACAGGCTGAAATATGGTATATGTTGGCTTTGTTTATCCCAGATTATTTCTTAAATTTATTTATTCC
Organism: Cladopsammia gracilis; assembly: GCA_022457155.1. NCBI lineage: Eukaryota > Metazoa > Cnidaria > Anthozoa > Scleractinia > Dendrophylliidae > Cladopsammia > Cladopsammia gracilis. The sequence goes on from JAJGOT010001024.1 coordinate 81,418, forward strand.
AGAGCGTTGATTTTAGAAAAGTTGATGTCAAGGGTGTTTTTAAGTGATCCTTATAAATATAGGAATAAATACCGTCAGATATTTGATCCCATATACCATGTTATGAGCTTGAAATTCAGTATATGTACCAATATATTAAAAGATCAACAACAAAAATGCTACAACAAAGTGGGTGTGTTTTTAATTTATTATAAAAATATATACACCCGTCAAGAAACGTTGTCCAACAAAAAGAAACTCAATACAACTTGTATGTGGCACTGTAAGGCCATGATTAATTTGACTATAAATCATTCAATATGCTTGCTGTTCAATGTGAAAATAGATATAACTTCTAGAGTTCTCATCCTTTTAAAACTGAAACATAAATGTATAAAATATCCAACAATGTTAAAATGTTCAATGCTAAGTAGCTGTTTGGAACGTGGCATTATAAAGCCTTGTTAAGTTTTCATTATTCTTTACAACAATCAATAAAAAATGTATACGGAACTGAAGGCCTTGATAAATTCGACTATAAATCATTCAATATGCTTTCTTTTCAATGTAAAAATAACGTTTGTTTTTTATTTAGACAAAAGTCATTAGCTTGAGTATAAATTGGAAAGAGGACTTGATCAGGCAAGTAGTTCAAGGAAATCGTCTCTGCATCGGGTATAGAGCGGTCTTCAAAAGCTTTTAGATAAGCTTACATAGCATCGCCTTCGATTATAATTCGGTCGATAGTATGAGAGTTCCACGTAGAAATATCGCACGAATTAGCCCATAACAAAGCTGAAAGACTCATAAAAGCACACTGTCTTCCTCTAGAAATATCATTGAAACGATAATTACCTTGATGAATACTTCCACGGGCGGAAAAAACAGAATTAAGCATGATAAACTTTCAAACCTACCTTCTCGCGACGTGTGAAATCGAAGAGAGAGACAGACTCGTACCCAGTCGTCACTTATTTATTTCATTTGCAAAGTAATTGATGCGCGCAAAGGCGCTTGGGAAGGACGGAGAAAAATTGACGACTGGCAGAAAACAAATCCAAGATGGCGGCTTGTTTTACCACCAAAAGTTCGTCGCACAAAGAAAGGCCTTTCACCGCGTTTTTTTCTTTGGAAATCTCCCCCTGCTTTGTTCAAACAGTCTCTCTACCTATTCTTGGCATGGAATCGATCGCTATTATCGTGCTATTCATCAAATGCTGATAACACTGAGCGAAATCGAAGATTAAAGATCTGCTAAAAGAAAAACATTCCGAAGAAATTCTTTTATGTCTGAAGAAGCTCTCTGGTGAGTATAAATCAAAGGCATTTCATGTTATCTGTCTATTCGCAATGTAAAGTGAATGCTGTGAAGAACATTAATTTCCTATCTTTTCTAGATGGGTGAAGGACACGAGTTCGAGGTGCAGCACAACTCGTCGCAAGCCTTTAATTTAAATTGCAACAATGCAGAAGATAATGCAAAACTCTTTGGAGTATATTTATATCATAAAGGATGGTTGCATCCCAAGTAGTTATCGTGGAAATCCCAAGTAGTTATCTTGGCGAAATCTAATGGTAAAGTTGAAATAATTAACACAATAATTAATACAATAATTTTTATGTCAAAGTGGTATGTATGCTTAAAAGTTTAGTTCTGTGCCTAGAGAGTGATTTAAGATGTAATGTGATCCAATTAAACATTTCCAAGACTAACATTTCGAAAGATTTACATAGTCTTGTAAGACTTAATCCAATAATTATAAATTCATAAACGATGAGTTTTGACTCAAATAAACAAGAATAAACTTGATATTAAACTGATGACACAAAGTAGAATGAGAAGGCACATCACCTACAAATTATTGTTAGTGTATACATGTATGTGGAGCACACTTGATAAAATTAGTTTAATTAAGAATTCAAACAAATAATTTAATACAGAAATCAGAGTCATTGTCATCTCAACAACATCTTCAAGTCAAATAAATAACTGTGCAATATAATTCTATCACATAGAACAGGGAGAAACATTTTTTGTAATCCTTAAAATTTTAGCCATACAGTTATCAGCACTGGATTACCCCCCTCCCAAATCTGTGGTCCCTGACTTTAATTAACTAAACTTAATAACATGTTCTGATTGATAAACTTAACAGTAATATACATGTATGCCAGTTTTCAATGGATGAAACTTTCAATACATCAGAAAGTAAGTTATTCTGTTTAACCTGATTTTATTGTTCTTTCATCTGATTTCTTCATTTTCTTCATCTTTTCATTTTTTTTTCAGGCTTGGTTTTTATGAGCAATGAAAGTAGAATTATAAATAACAATGCAGTGTTTCATTTCTCATTTAGGTTTAGAAACCAAGACTGTATAATGTTCTGCTTCTGATATCAATGCTCATGACAACTAGGCCTCATATACCCCAAAAAGAGTCTCTGGAACCATTTTCTTGAACTTACATGTACATCATAATGTTGTTTACTTTTGGCTTTAAATATGTCATTTTGCAGATATTTGTTCCTGACACAACTCTGTTACAATAGAAAATGTAAAGGGAAAAGTAATGAAAAGCAAAGAGAGAAAGGCGTTCGATATGAACATGTATGAAATTAGACATACTAAAAACAATGTGCAGTTGATTGGTACCAAATGGCATTGAAATGTGTTGGCAATGGGTGTTAGCTCATTTGCATCAATTCTCCCTCCCCACTCTGCTCATTGGTTTTTCTTCCCATGCCCCTCAGTCACCCACAGGCCTGACTGACATGGCTTCCCTCTGGACTCCTGATGAGACAGGGAATACATCGAATTAAATCGAAAGATATCTATGATTTGATCTTGAAATAGTGAGCTCACTAATTAACTTTTATTTTCCTTGTATTACCTCATTGAAACTTAATTATATATGTTGTCACTAAGACGAAAATCCGTGCTCTACATAGCAAATAAAAGTATAGAAACAGAAGAGAACCTCAAGGAAAACAGTGGGAGCAGCCAAAAGAAGGAGAACCAAGAAAATGAGCCGCACCTTACCGAAGGAAATGATTAAGGCCAAGCAGCTAGCTGCACAGCTGACTTGCAGCTCAAGGAAGTTGATTCAAATAATAAAATTATCGAGAAAAATTTAAAAAAAAAACAAATTGAGGATAAATGTTGAACATGTCTTGTGTGCCCTGGTTGTTGCCTGTTTATGGAGTCACCCCCCCCCCCCCCCACTCGTTATTGCCCTTCCTTTCCTACCCCCTCCAGCCTGTTGTCCAAAAAATCAAGGATTATTTTCTAAAACAATTTTTTTTATTAAGCTCTTTATTACCAATAAGAGTTTTATTCTGATTTGGTTGCTACTGGCCAAATAATGGTGTTAGGCCCGAATTTTATGGGCCCTTTGATTTTCACTACAGACAAAGTTGTGGTCTTTGGTCTTGTCACATAATGTAACCTAGTGCAAAGAAAAAATAGCATTATTATTAACTCCCCTTTTTTAGATTTTCTGACTAATTAAATTTATAATTAGTTTCCTGACAGAATCAAATCCTAATAAAAATTGAATCTTTTAGAAATTTTATTCAGTCAATTATACCTCGTACAAAAGACTAATGAGAACTTTTTCTAATCAATTCAAACTCATAGAAGAACTTTCAACTACTGCAGCAAACATCTTATTCTCACATGCCATCAATTACTACATATCACGGGTTCCACTAGGTTGGAATTCTTGTTATTCTTTCTGAACCTCCCAGAGAGAGAAAAAAATTTCCCCTACTCCCCTCTAAGAAATGTGGTTACTTTGTTTTCCTTGGATTCTGTTCCCCTATCTATCTACAGTCAAACCTCTATTAAGCGGCCACCCTCGGGGAATAGCCAACTGACCGCTTAATAGAGGTGACTGCTTAAAAGAGGTCAAGTTTACAGTAAATATGGGGAGCAATTTAATTCAAGGGATTTGTTAAGTAACTGCTTAATATAGGGTGATTGTTTAATACAGTGCTGCTTAATACAGGTTCAACTGTACCTTATAATACTGACCTCTTCTTCTAAAGCCATATGAATTTCTTTCCATACATTTAACTTGATTTCTTCAAGGTCCTTTAGTTTTTTTTTTTTTCGTACTGTCTGCCACAGTATCGCCAAGGCCATTTCTAGTTCAATTTGATGTTTTAATTTTAGGTTTGTATATATGGTGCTAGTCAAATGTTAAGGATTGAAGTAAGCTATTTCATGACAGCTATTTAAAAAGTGAAAATAATTATTTGATTGCTGTTATGGAAAGGATACCTTTGTTTGGAATCTTTGAGAACTCGTTTCTTTTAACTGTTGGGCAAAACCCATGACACAGCTCTTGACAGTCTACGTTTGGCACTCAAGTCATCCCCAATAGACCTCTTTAGCTTGTATGTTTGTTTTCCCAATGTAGATCATGTGATGTTACCCAAGAGAACCGTTTCTTTTAAATTTTGTTTTCTTCAAGTGCATATGTATGCATAATTTATGAAAAGACAACTTCCCTTGAGAATATCACATGGCCTACATTGGAGAAGCAAAACATACAAGCTAAAGAGGTCTTTTCCCAAAACGTTGATCAATTCTTCTGACTCCACTGAACTATTGTCTTCCAATTCCTCGACGCACACATCCTCCAGTAACGTGAAGATTTGCAGTTGTGTCACCTGGATCGTAAAGAATCCTGTAAGCTTATAAGCTTATAAGCCAAGATATTCAATATCGATGACTCCAGCAAATGTTGTTGCCAGTTCATTCACAAATTCTTACCTTCTACTGTCTTCCTGACTTTAGATTGTGGTAAACTCTGCTGTTTAGAATTTGGTGTCAAATCTTGGGTGTTTTTCGAGCTTCATTCCCGTCATTTGTGGAAACACAAGACCCGATCTTCAATTCTTTTTCTTTATAATTCACCCAACAATCAACTCGATTGCAAATAAACGTAAAAACATCCCTACTTACTCTCTAAATTAAGTTCGTGGAATGATAAGTTCAAATCGCCAGTGTCGTCCGCCATCTTGGATTTCCCAGTGGATTTTAAAATGTTCGAAAAAAGCCTCAAAATACTCAAATCACAAATCGAGCCTTGAAGGATAACCGTAAAAAGAATCCATAACGATAAAGAAATCCAAAAAGTACAAAAAAACTACAAAATATTGATGCTTCCAAGATATTTCGAGATCGGACAAGAAAATTCCGGAAATCTGCCAGTCGCTTCCCGTTTTGTATCCGTCCTTCCCTCGACGCACCGCGAACTCACTAAATCCTTCCCGAAGCGACTGGGTACGAGTCTGAGAGAGAGAGACGTCATGCTCGAATTGGCGTATAATGATTTGTTGGATTCCGCTGACCAGTAGGTATGCTGTCTCGTAAAATTCGTCCATCGCGACAAAGTCACTCCAAAAGATCGACTTTTCAATGTTTATGTTTATGTTTATGTTTATTTCCCACAAATTTGTATAACATAATAAGTAAATATTCAATTTACATGGTAGTCGGGAGGAAGACTAAAGAAACCCTAAACGGGCTTGTACAAAGTAGTCCCCCTTTGATACAAATTACATTATTCAAAGTTAAATTAATCAGGATATCAGGTCTGGTGTACAAATAACAGTTATAATTAAAAGTACAGATAAATTATGCAAGTTAACGTCCATATTATAATCACTATAAAGTAAGGAATTGCTTCATTTTCTTTTTGAAAGCATGTATAGACAAAGAACGTTTTATAGAGGAGTTCTAGTCCATATATTAACTATCTTACTTCTTAAAGAGTATTTTCCATAGTTAGTTCGGTTAAAAAACTGATAAATTATGCAAGTTAACGTCCATATTATAATCACTATAAAGTAAGGAATTGCTTCATTTTCTTTTTGAAAGCATGTATAGACAAAGAACGTTTTATAGAGGAGTTCTGTTCCATATATTAACTATCTTACTTCTTAAAGAGTATTTTCCATAGTTAGTTCGGTTAAAAAACTTATGTAGATGTTTTGAGTTCCTAGTATTATACTAGTGAACCATGGACTTGAGTGTTTTCTAAGCAGAAGTCACTGAAATAGGCGGGTAATGATTTACTGATAAGACTAAAACTGAAAGATCCAATTAGTAGGTCATTAATTTGGTGTATATTTAAGAGACCCAACTTTTTAAAAAGAGGAAGAGATGGTGCGGTATATGGCGAGGATGTTATAATACGTAGTGCCTTTTTTTGTAATTTCAATAATTTCATCAGCCTAGTGGGGTAATTATTTGCCCAGACAATATTTCCATAATGTAGGTAGGGGTAAATTAAACTATTATATAACATTTTTAAGAGTGTTTGACCGACATAGAAACGAATTCTACATAGCATACCGGTAGTTTTTATAATCTTCTTAGTGATACAATCAATATGGTTCTTCCATGTTAAGTGTTGGTCAATTATAATTCCTAAGAATTTAGTTTCATTTACTCTCTGAATCTCCTTGTTGTCAAGTTTAAGAACCAGTGATTTATTTAATTGTTTCTTTTGTGATCTAAATATTATGAAATTAGACTTTTTAATATTGAGTGTAAGTTGATTTAGTGTTAACCATTCTTGAACATAAACTAACTCCGCATTTATATTAGACTCGAGTTCATTAATGTCTTCACCTGAGCAAAAAAGATTAGTATCATCCGCAAACATTATAGTAGATAATTTATTGGTAGAGTGATTTAGGTCATTAATCGTAAATTAGAAAAAGTAATGGTCCAAGAATAGATCCTTGTGGGACCCCACATGTAATTCTCATTTCTGTTGATCTGATTTGATTATATTTAACAATTTGTTTTCTGTTTGTAAGGTAATTTTTTATCCATGCATGAGAATTTCCGCGTATACCATAGAAATATAGTTTCTTTAGGAGAATTTCATGATTTACTGTGTCAAATGCCTTTGATAAGTCAAGAAATATACCAACAGTGAACTGGTTATTTTCAATCCCTTGTGTTATTTTATCAACAAGTTCTATTATTACATAATTGGTAGAGCTTTTACTTCGAAATCCATATTGATGATCTGATAAGATTTTATTTCTATCTACATAGTCCAATAGTCTTTTATACATTAGTTTTTCAAGTATTTTCGAAAAACAGGGAAGAACAGAGATAGGTCTGTAATTTGAAAATACATTTTTATCAGATGATTTATACACTGGTGTTACCAAGGCTACTTTCAATTCATCTGGGACTTTACCAGTTGAAAATGTCATATTAAAAATGTGAGACAGTGGTAGAGATATATAAGGGGCTACATATTTAACGACTTTGCTATTTATGTCATCAATACCACAGCTTGACTTGTTTGCCATTTTATCAATTACTTTGTTAACCTCATCACATGTTGTATAATGTAGAAACATGGAGTCACAATAACTTCCCTTTAGAAATTTATAAAATTCATCAGAGCCGTGATCAAATTTTTTAGCCAGATTAGGCCCAACATTAATAAAAAATTCATTAAATTTATTTGCAATGAATTTAGGATCACTGATTTCATCATTGTTGTTGTTTAAAAACAAACTGGGTAAAGAGATGTTTGATTTTCTATTACCAAGTAATTCGTTAATAGTATTCCAGGTAGATTTTATATTATTTTGTGCTTGACTGAATTTTTTACAATAATAATTCTTTTTAGCAATTCTTATGAGATGATTCAATTTATTGCGATATAATTTGTAATCATGTTCATTTTTTGATGTCGGATTCTTTAGAAATTTTTTATAGAGTACTTCCTTGGTTTTTGAAGATTTTCTTAAGCCTTTAGTTATCCATAAATTGTCCGACCTTCGTGTACTTTTGCATTTAGTCATTTTAACAGGAAAAGATTTATCATAATGGTCAGAGAACTCAGAGAAAAATGCTTTAAATGACTCTGCTGGGTCGTTCTTAGATAACGTAGTTAACCAATCACAGGTTTTAAGGCTACTAGAGAACGATTCTAGAGATTTCTTACTTATTGTTCTAGTTGCATGGGAACTATCTGTTCCAGAGCCCAATCAACTATCATCGCGAAAGTGGCGGGAATAGCGTGCTGCTCGCTCGCTAACGCTCGCTCGCAGCAAAAATCAACATTTACTAGAATTAAATACGTGTCTCGCAGAACCTCGCGAAGCTCGGGGGAGGATGCATTGCAAAATTTTAGCGATGTGGGAGGGAGAGATGGAATTTCTGATTTAAATGGAGAGGTTGGGTTGCTTGCTGGCAATGACCTGATTTAAAGTTGAGACATTTTCGTTCTCAGTCTCTTCAATTTAACTTGTACTTTGTGCCCTGTCTTCCTAAAATAAAATAAATGGGAGCTGGTGTTGGTCAGTGTTGGGTTTTGAGCTGTGGGTCGCTGTAACTGCCATGGGACTGCCATGGGACTGCCCCCAACCCGCCGCCCCCTCCCATCTTCATTAATTTTTGTCAGAAGGAAATTTGGTCTGAAAGTGGATGTATTAAGTACTGTTGTGGGGCATGGGTCCAGGACAATATGCAGTGGTGTTCTGTTTATTTTGATTGTCTCAATTAAATTCCATTTTTGAAACTTGTGAGCTAGTGCTATCTCCTGTTCCCTTTACATACTGCTATAGTTTTTGTTCTATATACTGGGAATCAAACAATTGGTAATGCAATTCTCTATTCGTTTGAATGGTTGAGATCACAGGAGGTTACTGCTGCTGAAAAGTGATGTTGTCCAAAAAATAACAACTCAATGGTGAAAGTGGCATGAGATTCTCCCAGCAGTAACAATACTATACTTTGGATACAGGTCATGGGAATTACAAAATTGATTACAAAACATGAATATTCAAGTTGAAGCAACAGATTCTCTGCAAATACCATAAGCAATGTATAGAGACCTGGATGGAGAATTTGTAGGTTAAGACCAGGACTTAGGCCTTCATGACCAGTTAGCGCCTTTAAAAATCTTGAAATCAAAATTTGTAAGAATTATCTATAAGGCCGACCTTATAGCCCAACGATTTTCCCAGCGTTTCTCAAATATTGTGATGTTCCATAAACACAACAATCCGCGCAACTCTTGATCTTTGAATAAATCACTTGTAATCACGATCATCCAAATAATCTCAATGTTTACAGAACATAACACAACTAAACATTTACAATACTCTGTGACATATAATTCCGATGCGTGTATAAAACTCCGTAAATCCGACCGTAAAGATTCAACACATAATTTTGCACCGTACCGAACCGTATTCCGTATATCTCCCGAAAAACTCTCACGCACACAAGTCCTCTTTCTAAAAATAGTCCACACGTGTTCTTGTCTCAGTAATATTACATGTTACATAACATCGATCCGCTTGAGTGGTCAAGTCACGCGCTCCCCCCGTGGGGGTCAAATGTCACTAATAACTGTTCTTCACACTCCCCCCTTGACCAGCTGTCTAGACTGCCTGGTCAACAGTAAGTCTCCTAATAGCATCTGCCGCATTTGCTGCTGCTGTTCTGCGTGGGGGTCTATCCGCCACGATCACCGGTTGTGGGTTCGCTTGCCTGGGCCTCGCCCGCTGTCCGTCCGCTACTGTGATCTCCAAAGGGTACAGTTTCTGAAGTGGTCGGCGTAATGCACTGTCTTTTCCTTTCTGCGATACAACTCGTAGTGTAGCGCCTCGTACTTCTCCATCTCGACTCTGCAGCAACTCTGTCACTTCCGCGACCCTCCATTTCGACCTTGGCAGCCCATCGTCCTGGACTATGACTATTTCTCCCACAGCCAACTTCCGGCGGTCTTGACCTTTATCTGTTCCGCATTGGTGACGCTCCCTTAACTCTCTCAGATACTCCTTGGACCACCTTTGCCAGAATTGCTTCAGCAAACGATTTAGGTAATCTGCTCTTCTCTGTGATGCTGCTCCGCTGTCCTCATTGTCACTCGATTCACTGGGATCTGGCAAACTCGATGCCCTCCGTCCTAAGATGAGGTGTGATGGCGTCAGCGGCTCGTCGTCAGATACATCTGAGTAGACGTAAGTGATTGGCCGCGAATTAAGTACTCCCTCCACCTCCGTGACCACAGTGAGAAGTTCTTCGTAAGAAAGTCTGGCGTTTCCTAGAAGCTTGCGAAGCCGCCTCTTCACCAACTGTACCATCCTCTCGTAAAATCCGCCCCACCATGGCGCACGTTCGAGGATGAACTTCCAACTGATGCCTTTATTAGCGGTGTACTCTGCGACCGCTGGATGCCGGAACAACTTGCCAATGTCCTTATTGGCCCGCTTAAATGTTTTTGCATTGTCAGATGTAATTGATGTTGGCATGCCCCTTCTCGCAATGAATCTCCTTAGAGCTCTCATAAATGCTGCGACTGACAAGTCCGGCGTAATCTCGAGATGTAGCCCCCTCGATGTTGCACATGTAAATAAACAGATATACACCTTTGTCATTCCCTTCTCTTTGTTATCCGTTCTAACGAATAACGGTCCCGCAAAGTCCACTCCGACATGTGTGAACGCTAGTGTTTCCTTGACTCTGTCTCCAGGCAGGTCTGCAGGCGCAGGTGGTTTAAATGAGATGCCTTCCAGTCGCTTGTAGGTTACACACTTATGCAGCACCTTCTTGATGCTCTGTCTTCCTTTTGGGATCCAGTACTTTGTTCTGAGCTCCGTGAGTGTGTCCTTGACGCCCCCGTGGAACGTGCGCTCGTGACATGCGCGAACGATCAGCTTGGTTATATGCCCTTCTCCTGGGAGTAGTACCGGATGCTTAGCATCGTCGCTTAACTCTGCATTGCCCAACCTTCCCCTGCTGCGTATGATGTTATTGTCATCCTTGTACAATCCAAGTTGACTCTCCAGATCTTTGTAGGTGCTTTTCGCCTCCATGTCTGACTGCAATTCTTTGACCCAAGCATTTTCCGCATCTTTTATCTCTGTGGCTAACAGGCTGCCTTCTATGACCTCTGATTGCTTCCCATGCAGTTTGGCTCTGCAGTTATGCACAAACCTTCTCACTGCAGCTGTAACCCTGAATAGCTTTAAACAGCTACTGTAGCGCTGGCAGTCTATTAAGCAAGAGAGTCTTCCCACCTCAATGCTGTCAATGGTCTTCGCTGTACTTGCGAAAACTGCTGAACGAATCTCCTGTGTACATTCAGCAGGCAACTCAGGAGTACTGTCCGTCTTGTCTGCCTTTGGATAGTTCTCTTCGGCCTCTCTCAGCCAGCGTGGCCCTTGCCACCACAACTCATTCTGTTCTAGTTCTGACGCTAGACAACCCCGTGATCCAATATCTGCGGGATTCTCTGTGCCAGGGCAATGTCCCCAGTCCCTTCCATTCGTTAGCTTCATGATCTCGTTAACTCGGTTCTGTACAAATTGTTTGTAGTCCTTTCCAGACTGAATCCAATATAGTACAACCCGACTGTCAGTCCAGTAATGAATTCTCTCTATTTGTAACACAGGTGCTAGCGCCTCCTTTACCGCTGCTGTCAGTCGTGCTAGAATCCATGCTGCTACAAGTTCCAGTCGTGGGATTGACATCGGTTTTAACGGCGCTACTCGACTCTTTGACACCACAAATCGCGTTGCAAATCCGTCGTTCGTTTCATAACGCAAATAGACGACCGCACTGTACGCTTTCTTCGATGCATCTCCAAATCCATGTAGAACCGCTGACGTGACTCGCCTTCCCTGCTCCGTAAAGTAATAGCGATCCATGGATATCTCCTGGGTTTCCTTGATGTCACGCAGCCATTTTTGCAGGTGCTTCGTGCGCGTGTCTGGCAGAACACAGTCCCACTCAAATTTGTCTGCAAACAGTTCTTGAAGCAGAAGCTTAAAGTTCAACATGATCGGCGAAACGAATCCTAATGGATCAAAGAACTTCGCTGCCACGCGTAACACATTACGCTTTGTTAATTCTAGGCCTTCTGCAAACTCTGTGACCTTGCCCAGTTTCAACACAAATTTGTCTTCCGATAAGTTCCAGTTCGTACCCAACACTTTCTTTTCCTTTGTCGTTTCGGCTTCCTCCAGACGTCCAACTGCAATTTTGGCGTATGACTCATCCTCTTGTGTGACTTGCTGGCTTACTGTGGGTGTGTCGATGGCTTCTTCCTCGATGATCCGTTTGTTCAGCTCCTCGTTGTTCGACGCCCACTTTCTAAGATTGAAGTTCCCTGCGGCAAAACAAGCCTTCACTTCTTTGTACAACCTGTACGTTTCATCTTCACTCTCCTCTCCAGATGACAAGTCGTCGACATACAATCCGGATAGAATTCTCTTGGCGAGATCAGGATTCTCCGGGTAGTAATTAGAAACATGATGATGCAAAGTTCCATTTAGCAGAAACGGGGAACAGTTCATTCCGAATATAACTCTGCAGAAACGATACACTTCCACCTTTGGATCCTCGTCATCTGCATTCTCGATCCACAAAAATCTCATCAGATCCCTTTGTTCCTCTGTTACAGCGATGTTGAGAAATGCTTTCTCAATGTCCGCGACGAGACCTGTCTTGAACCTCCGAAACCGTATCAAAATATCGAAAATCTCTGAATTCAGAGACGGTCCAGTGTGTATACAGTCATTTAGAGAGGGTAAACTTGCTTTTGCTTTTGAGCTCGCATCAAAAACAACCCTTAATTTGGTCGTCTCTGCGTCCCTCCTAATTACCGCCTGATGCGGTAAATAGTGAACTTCTCCCGGCACCGTGTTACTGTCCGAATCCTCTAGTTTCTCAATGATTCCTTTGCTCTCTTGTTCCTGTATTGTGTGATCGTACTCCTTTAGTACTTCCGGTTCTTTTCTCAGGCGTTTTACCAGACCATCTAGCCTCGCTAGGCTAAGTTCATAGTTGTCAGGCAGCAATTCATGTTTTTCTTTCACCGGTAACACGACATGATATCTTCCTTTCTCAAACGTGATATTCTTTTGAAATGCCTGCTGCACAGTTTCGCTGTCCCCGATTCCGATCGACTCCAAGTTCCATAATTGTGACAGCATTTCGTCATCCACATTCACACTTCCGGCTGACTCATTTCCGGTGAACACACTTCCGGCATTCACATTTCTGGTATCTGGTTTCAAAGCCACGAGATTGAGCACGTGTGTGGCCACCAAATTTACACTTGACAACAATCGATCCTCGCCGTTAATCTCGGTACGCAGTGGCCCCGACAAAACCCATCCCAGGTTAGTTTCACTAGCTATGGGCCCGCATCCATCTTCATTCCGCTTGATATCGCCCGTAAAGAACCTCCACATGTTATCCGCACCGATCAACAAGTCAATGTCAATATCTTCTCCATTGTTGTCGTCGGCCAACTCCAAATTGTGTAAAAATTCGAACTGTTCCTGCGCTCTGTTTATCTCCTGACTCCCGAGCGGTGCACAAATGTTGGGCACAACAAATGCTCGCATCTCCGTCGCCATGCTTCCTTTCCCGTTTTCCACTGTGAACTGCGCACATTCATACGATCCCGGTTGACCTTTTGTTGCATTTCCGAACGCGTTTATCAGCAAGGGTTCCCAGCCGACTGTCCTGAGTTGTGCTTTGGACTTAATTCCCTCTGTAATGTAGCTCTTCTGGCTACCCGAGTCGAAAATCAACCTCACTCTCTCTCCGTTAATAACAGCTTGAGCCGTCTGAAGTAAAACCGAATCCTTGGAAGCCACATGCAGTGCGTTCGTTTGACATCCTTGTTCGACGGTTTGTTTAGCCTTTGGAGCACCGGCGCTGTTTGTATTTGGCAATCCAGGCGATTCCGATTTCTTGTTCCGCGATTCCATCTTCTTTCCAAAACAAATTGACGTGTGATGCCTTCCCTCACACTTGAAACATGTTTTCCCTCCGCATTCAAAGGCCCTGTGATTTGTTTTAAGACAAATGAAGCACCGTCCCTCGCGACGAATGATGTCTCTGCGCGCTTCGACATTCGTCACGATATTACACTTGTATGTAGGGTGATCTTGTTTGCAAAAAGTACAAACGACTCTGTAATCCCGTCCTGCAGTCGGTGCAGCCAGCAAGGCAGCTCCAGTTGGATAATGTTTGTTTCCGCTGTTGCTCGGAGGTTGTTTTCTGTCGGGTGACCGTAGAGCTTGAATGTCACTACACCTTTCTCTGTTTTCAATTTCTTCTCTTAATAAATCAAGCACTTTGGTAAGTTTCCATTCGCCTTCTTTTACTTCCCGTCCAAGGAGAAGCCGAATGTCTTCAGGGATCTTTGACATCAACACAGGTACGAGCAAACTGCCATAAGTCTCCGTGGGCACATCTAAAGCCTCCAAACCCGCACATGCGCTTCCCTCCAACAAAGACTTAAGGTAGTTAAATCTTCCAATACTTGATAACCCTGAATTCTCGTGTACCGCGTTCTTAAAGCTGTCCCAAAACGAATGCCAGTCCTTGGCGTCCCCTCCAAACTTCTTCAAGGATAGCTTTGGCAGCCTCGATGATTTTACTGTCGGGGATGGCTGCGAAATGAAATTCGAGTTTACGTGTCCGGCCGTGTTTTGCATTTTTCCCGCCAACAGCCCGCCGTCAATTTGCACTAACATGCCATAAACTTCTTCGCGAAACTCCCCTGCCGTTTCGATTTCTGGAGCAATCTCTTCCTCTTCCTCTATAAGATCCAAGATCTCTTCATCGAGCTTTCCGATCACTCCTAGTCGCTCGTTGAGACTGATTTTTAACCGCTGTAGTCGATCTATAACCGCTTGAATTGGTTCTTCCTTCACAACCAAATTCGCTTCGTTCAGCAATTTCCTCATGTACGCTTTGTGTCCCGCTCGAATATGCTTTTTCTTTTTGAATCCCTCCATGATTTATTTATCATCCGGCTCGAAGGACCATGTAAGAATTATCTATAAAGCCGACCTTATAGCCCAATGATTTTCCCAGCGTTTCTCAAATATTGTGATGTTCCATAAACACAACCATCCGCGCAACTCTTGATCTTTGAATAAATCACTTGTAATCACGATCATCCAAATAATCTCAATGTTTACAGAACATATCACAACTAAACATTTACAATACTCTGTGACATATAATTCCGATGCGTGTATAAAACTCCGTAAATCCGACCGTAAAGATTCAACACATAATTTTGCACCGTACCGAACCGTATTCCGTATATCTCCCGAAAAACTCTCACGCACACAAGTCCTCTTTCTAAAAATAGTCCACACGTGTTCTTGTCTCAGTAATATTACATGTTACATAACATCGATCCGCTTGAGTGGTCAAGTCACGCGCTCCCCCCGTGGGGGTCAAATGTCACTAATAACTGTTCTTCACAAAATTAATTTGTCAGCGTAGCTTACAAGACGATCCGGCGGGGAAGTATGGAATCAGTTCGGATGCAAAGAAGGGCATATTCGTGAGTTGTGGCCCATTTGCCAGCGCAGCCCGTAAGCCAATTGCCCGATTTCCGAAGTGGTTCCAGACTTATATTATTTTGTTGAGGGTTGGGGACGGGAGTTGCCATCTTGTTTCCCGGCATGCTTTGCGACAGTGGTAGGTTAGGTCCGCGTTGCGTGCTCGTGGCAGGGAGAACAGAGCGCCGGGAACAGAGCTTTAAACGCAGTCGGGGTGTTGTAATTTTATCGACGGTTTATTCTTGAAACTGTATTCTGTAACTTATTTCTACACTTGTTCGCTAGATTAAATGTCAATACTCGTTCTACACTCGATGTTCTTCAACTATTTTACCGAACGTTTCGATAATCCGTACTCTAAACAGTGTCAATGATCCAAACTCCTTCCATACATGATCAGTAAAAACATCACCTTTCGGTTCTCAATTATTCTTCACTCTCTTCGGTCACGTGAGGTGATTTTTCCCGCCACGTGTAATTATGACATAATTAATTTCTTACACACTCCCCTCTTTGATTGACAAAGGTCAATCAACCAAGTAACAATTACAAAGCTAAAAGTGAAAAGTCCAATGTCTCTATAAACTCAATCTTAATGTTCAGAAATGCGTTCTTGTTCAGCATTCTCCACAAAGGTTATTGGAAAGTCAGTGTTCCTGTTACATTGTTCCTGCAATTGAGATCCAACTTCTACAGGGTAAAGCCTTCCTAAGGGTCTCGTTATCTCAATGACTCGATCTCCACTACGCGTCCTCACAACAGCTCCTCTGTGGAATCCGTCTCTGCCCGTAATGAGAGATTTGATGACTCCCTTTCAATTTCTCAACAAATAGCAACACGTGCGCGGTAACTCTTATCAGCTTCGTGACAGAACTAAAGTTTTCTGGCTTAATAATGTTCTCCAAATTCGCTTTTTCTTCTGTTTCTTCACCTTTGGTGCACATGTTTACTAAGCTGGAAACAACTGGTTTTGCCGATTTCAGTTCACATAACTCTTCTCTGGCTTGTATCTTAGCTGGCTGAACTGGCCAGTGTTCGCTATTTTTCAACAAGAACTCTGGTCCATGTAACCACAAGCTGCTTTCTTTGAGCTCAGTAGCTGTGATTCCTCGTGATGCTATATCAGCTGGGTTTTCCTTTGTGGGGCAGTACTTCCATTGCGCAGACGGTGCATTTCTTCTGATTTCACTTACGCGATTCTCAACAAATTGCTTGTACTCCTTATCAGTGTTTATGATCCACCACAAAGAAATCATGGAATCTGTCCAGTTGAATTTGTCGTCAACTCTCACAACTTATTTTAAAGCTTGACTCACACTCTTCAGTAATCTGGACGCAGTAAGGTTTGCCAACAACTCTAAACGAGGGATGCTTTGTTTGGCTAATGGAGCCACTCTGGTTTTTGAAGCTACTAACTGACCCTCTACCTTTGACTCATACTCCACCCTCATATAGACAGCAGCTCCATATGCTTTCTCTGACGCGTCTGCAAAACAATGTAATTGGACAGATTTGACTTCACTTCCATTCTTAACTTTAAATAATTTGTATATGTTTTTATTTTTTATCTTTTTCTTTGTATTTGGCACTGAAAAGCCCCTTTGGGGAAGTGGTCAATAAACGTATGTATGTATGTATGTATTCAATCCTTTAGCATAACATCTGTTGAAGCTCACTCTCCCAGCCTGTCTTAGATCCGACAAAGATGACAACCATTGTTGGTTGAGTTCAGTATCAACCAATTCGTCCCAGTCTCTCTCTGCCTTACACAACTTCTGAAACATGATCTTGAATGGTAGAATGACAGGAGATATTAATCCCAAGGGGTCAAAGAATCTTGAAGCAGTACTGAGGATTAGCCGTTTTGTTGCTGGTTGAGCATCTACATCCCCCAAGGTCTTAATCAGATCATAAATCAGTTTATCTTGGGTGTGGTTCCAAAGCATTCCCAAAACTTTCTGCTCATTCTCAGTGCTCTGCTTGAAAACCGATTTTGAGAAGCTCTCATCTTCCTCTTCAACACCTTCCACACTACTCTTAGTAAAGTCTCCACTGAAGGCTGAATCTTGTTCCAAGGATTTCAGGAGACTTTCTGAATTGCTATTCCACTTCCTCATATTGAAACCTCCTGACTTGAGACAAAGTTTGGTTTCCTTAGACAAAGTAACTGCACCGTTCACATCACTGGCTCCAGATAAATAGTCATCAACATACAATGACTTCAATAAATTCCTTGCAAATGTGGTGTTATCTGGCATGCAGGTATTGATGCGGTGCCTGATAGTCGCGTTTAGAATGAAAGGACTAGAACTCACACCAAATACCACACGTGCAAAACGAAGTAACTTAACTTCAGGGTTTTCCTTGTTGACATCGTCTACCCAGAGAAATCTTAAAAAGTCTCTGTGTTCAGAATTAATCTCAATGTTCAGGAATGCTTTCTCAATGTCTGCAGTTACAGCAACTTCATGCACTCTAAATCTCAGCAGAATGTCCAGTAACAGGGGGTTCAGTGAAGGTCCAATATGCAGACAGTCATTCAGACTTGGGCCAAATACTTTGGATGAGGCATCATATACAACTCTTATCTTTGTTGTATCTCTGTCAAGTCTCACAACTTCTCTGTGTGGCAGATAGTGGACATTTCCAGGTTCTGGAATCTGTTTTTGTGTTACTGATTCAACTACACCACTTTCTAATTGCTCCTTAATCACACGATCATACTGTTCAAGTATTTCCGGTTGGTTTCTAAGCTTCTTGATTACATTTGTCATCCTACGTGATGCAGCTGTGTAATTATCTGGTACATGGGATGGTAATCTTTGAAGGGTAGCTTGACCTGGTATCTCTCTCCCGTAAATCTTATGTCATTTGAAAACTTGTCATAAACTGAAGCTTCATTTTCCTTTATGCCCAGAGTTTCCAAGTCCCAAAATTTCTGCAGATCATTCCTCATATCACTTATGTCTGACGACTCTATCTTCAAAACATGCGTAGAGCTCAAATTTACAGTGCATGACTCAACTGGGGCTGGACATGCAGCTGGTCCAGACAGTACCCAACCTAACTTGGTTTCAAGAGCAACTGGCCCGGAGGGGTCTCCTTTGATTATGCTTCCTGTAAAGAAGGACCAGTAATGATCTGCTCCAATGAGCACATCGACACTAACCGCGTTACTGTGTGTGTCTCCACATGCGAGTTGTAACCCTTGTAAGTATGGGTAATGTTCTACTGTTCCTTGTATTTCTTGGTTTGATACTGGGGTGCATATTACTGGCACGACGTAAGCAGTGACATATATACTCATTCCATCTATTGTTCTAACACACAATTGCACAACATCACATTCCTTGACTGTTGCTGAGTTGTCTCCAAAGGTCTTGATCAGAAGGGTTTCTTTGCCAATGGTTGGCAGGTTCAACTGCTCACGTGTCTTGCTGGTTATATAAGATCTCTGGCTACAAGAGTCAAATATAACATGCGTTTTCAATCCAAACTCCTGGTCATCTGGTCTACAAACAAAGGCTTGAGCTGTTTGCAACAACACAGAGTTGTTGTTACTACCAATGTGCATTGTCGATGTTCCTACATCTCTTTTCTTCTCTTGGGAAGACTCTAGTTCTACTAATCCACTTCAATCGTGTTGTCAACTGTCATGACTGTCTTGAAAACACTCTTGTCGAAAAACAGGTTGACTTTCTCTGACCCAATTTGACCTTGGAGAACAGCGTTGATTGTCTTGTATCCATACATACCGTCAGTGAATGTGATGGTCTTCCACGCACTTTCTGTGGTTGTCTTCCATTTCAATGAATTATTTCCATAGCTATCCCTGATGTTATACCACGAATAATTCATTGTCACGAGTTTGTTCAAAGCTGCTTCGTAATTCTTCCCTTCATCCAGCATAATCGGAGGGTCAAAGCGTATCACGAAATCGTGTGAATGCTGTTGGCTATTTTGATGTTTGGCGAGTTGCGAGTCAAGCAAAAGCGGAATCATTTTATTTGCAACAACAGTTTTTTCCCCTGATTAGCGGAGATTACTCCAGTTCCCTTCAAAATTCCCACAATATGTCCCAAGTCATTTCTCAACTTCCGCGAAGTGTTCCCAGCTTTGATGGAACCCAAGCCAACTTCCAGGTGATTGATGAGTGGATCGAGTGCGTTCTTGAAACCAGTGCCTTTAAAACCAAATTGCTTTTTCCCCATCTTTTCACCTGCATCTGCTCGTTCTGCTCTGTCAGTCCGAATTGCATCTCTTACTTTTTCCAGTTCGGCAATTGTCTTTCCATTTATATGAGGATTGACTGATTTAACTATATGTTCTGGTTCATCTGCATATTTGGTAATAAGTCGGTTCATAGTTGCTAAAAGATTTGTCTCTTCACTTCTGGGAGGCATAACCCTCTTTGGTTTTGAAG